>JAHWFP010072251.1:41551-65063 GCA_023313725.1 Lithobius niger | reverse complement strand
AGGTGTTGTTTAGTGCAATAAATATAATACTTGTAAGTCCATTTACCCCCTACAGTGCAGAAGGTCCCTGGGGGTACGCAAACTCGATCATGGAGGGGCCCTGTCTAAAAATAAATATGCAGTAGGCAAACATGCCAAAGCATCGCTCCACACCATCATGGTTAGTGACACTCAAGTCAGCTGCAGAGAACCAGTCGAAAAAATTCGTGTGCAGCTAGAAGCCTATACACAATCTCAGTCAACCAAGAAAGGGCCATAGATGTTATAAACAAAAACTTCCCCGTACATAAAAATGGAAGAAACTCTTTGACGCTAATGACCAAGTTGTCGACGCGCCATTAAGCCTCAATTCCCCCCCCCCCCCACGTTCTTCCAGTCAATATTCTGTGAGCTTGGGTTGACATCATTTTGTGGTGACGTCATTTGCAACACGGTGAACAACTTGTAGCTTGTAGTTGGGCTGATTTTACTTTTCGTCTAATTTTTAAGTATTTTAGTAACGGTTAGTGTATATTGTATGCTCCCCATTTCTCATAGATGTGATGTACCGTTACAGGTGAACAAGTAGCCAGTTTATGCGTCGAAAATATAAATCTTATGTATGAAATATGTGTTTGTGAGTTTGGCCTAGTCCGAAGGCTCAGGGTTAACCACAGCCACTTCACTCGCAAAGACTCTGCTCGATAATATGGAGTCATTTTCATGCACATGAAAGTTTATTTGGCCTTAACATGTCCACTTTTTTCTGTTTTTACCTCAGTGGATTATTTAAACTTGAAAAATGTAGGCAATCAGTATACAATTACAAACTCCCCCACACCATCCAGAAAAAAAAACAAAGAAAATCGGTTATTAAATGTCATGGAAAAAGGAAATGGTACAAATGAAAAACCCATTACCTGTAAATTTAGCATTTACAGTAGATCTCGTCAAAAAGTAGCGGTGGGCACTACCTGACAGGTATCCTAGGGTTACGAGCTGGCTCCCCCGGAGTCACAGACTCCCAAGAACGAAGAGATGGAATAATTTTTATTGAAAATTCAAAAGAAAATGACATTGGCAAAATGCCACGGACAATTTAGAGTGACTAAAAGTTAATAGGGAACGTTCTGTGGGGTATTGTATTCTAGGCCGAGGGTGCCTTGAAGATCAAATATTACCTATCGCCTCCAATATCCTCGACGTGGGTGGTGACGGATATTCGCTGAAGAAAGAGTTGCAATCGTCCTTGGCATTGGCCCTGACATTGGTTGTCATAAATTAATCCCTATGGACTCAAAAAAGATGAGGGGTTGAATTTGTAGGAATGCCTCGAAGTACTGAAGGAGGGTCGAACCCTAAGGTGAGGCACTGATGAGTCTTTGGGAGAGATCAAAGGGCATGACTTCAAAGATTCGTTGTGATCCACGTCTGTCCCCGTCATTGTCATCAAAAGAAAAAGACGATCGTTAGACCTTGCACGGCAATACCCTAGTCTTGTGGGTGGAGTACTGTTTTATTCCAGGGTAAATTGGGATGAAATCATCGGCATTATCATTCTGCCTCGCTGAGTGAGCTGTGAACTTGCCTGTTTGAAGTACAGAGTTCGCGACTACCCAGTTCGATGCGATGGTGTAAGTTGACAAGGGAAACACAGGCGCAACATGTGAGTGGACGTTGCTGGTCGATGCCGAGGATACCTGGCTGTTTGAGCTGAGTGGATTAGGCGGGATTGTTGGAGTGGTGAGGCCTGTCTTCGAACACCCGGGTGGTGGATCGACCGGGGGCACGTGAGAGGAGAAGTGGCGAGGGTCATAAGGCTTTCGCCGACACTTCTGTAGAATTCTTGATAAGATCGGGGAAGGGCCGTAAACGGGTCGTCGAGTTGCTGACAAGTGACAGTGTTGTAAATCCCAAATGCATTCATCACTGTCAGGGAGAGGTGACAGTAACCTTATCCTGTAGTTTGCTAACTTCAGGTCAAACTGTTGGTTGGAGATGGTTTGAGTCAGATGTGAAGCTTCAGTGGAGAGCTCGGAGTTTACAGCTTGGTGTTCTGCGTATTGTTCCGACAGTTGGTGTAAGACGAAAACGAGTGGCATTAAATTGTTGTTGAGTTCACGGGTCTGCTTTCTGGATAAACGTAGGATGCAACAGCTCGCTTCACGAGGTAAGATATATTACTGAAGTACATTAAGTTCAACGCTTGGATCGACTAGCTCTGCATTGTCAAGGCCATAAGGCGTGCAATAAGAATGAGTCGGCTGAGCTGCGACTAGAGGCCCGAGGCGAGAGCTTCCTGACAGGGCGTCCGTTGCTATGGAGGTGAAGGGCGGTGGTTGATTAGACACTGATTCCACTGGCAGAGAAGCAGAAACACTAGACGAGCAGGTTGAACCTGGCATGAGTGATGAAAAATTTTAAATTGCAGGTGAGGTTGATTGGTTTGAGGATTGCTCCCTGATTGTGTGCATAACATTTGCGGGTCCTTCCTTTATCAGGGAGCAATCCTCAAACCTGTCGTGAGTGATGAAAATCCGGGTTGGTGAGCCTTGTTCTTCGTTTACAGGCCTGCTGTCTTCTTCAGCTTCTGTCGTGAATATGCAGGTTGTGGGATGGCTGTGGTTGACGGATTGTGAGAGGTGACTGGCGGCGAATGGGAAACTGGAGTTGAGCCTTTTTAGCGATGAGATGATGATGTAGACGTCGAAGCTGAAGAATGAAGTGGTGAAAGTGGGCTTGCTTCATATGCGTAGGGAGATCAAGTCAGAAAAGTGACGTACATTGTCCCGTATTGCACGCAGCTTTTTGCTTGCCCAGTATCCGCTTATGCCGTCTTTGTTCTGATCAGCATTCGGATTTGTGTTGCGTGTCGGTGTAGTGATCTTGTTCCAGGTTGCACGGATGAGTGAACGGAAGATCGAGCACGGATTGTGGAAGTAATTACAGGTGTTTCTGGCAGACTGGGTGTGGATCAATTCTTGGCACGCCCGAAGCGGTGCACTTGCATCATGCAAGGATGTCAGGAAGGACAGCAGATAGAGTACTGGAAAGGGCAACTTTAAGTGGTAGACCTCCACGACATTGAACCATGGTGAAAGACTGTTTGATTGTACGTTTTTGATATGAGATTGGTGACAGTGAACCTCCAGTGGTCCTGACTGGTGCGAGGAGAGCTTTCCTACCAAAGGCCGGTGTGTGCAAGGAATTGTAAGAAGGAGATGAGATGGGATGACTTTGAGCTAGGGGATGTGATGCAGCTGTTGTCGAAGCCTTTCGTAGAAGGCGTGCTGAGGGTGCCTGAACCTTGGCTAGGCCGGGAATTCTGCTGAGAACGTGTGACGGAAAGTGGACAGGATGTTGACGACAGAGTCTTCGAGGAGATGCGACGTTGGAGCAACAGAGACGTGAACGTAGTCGAACGAAAATCTAAGGGGGAATGGGTGATGGTCCAAGGGGTTCAGTATGCTGTGCGTTTACGTGCTGTGGAATCCAGTCCTGCTTGGTCCATGGTTTTTGGGCCAGACTTGCGAGTCGGTAGACGCAGGGTAGGTAAGGGTGATTTCCGCGATAGGCTCCAGCAGTCCTGTCAGGAGATAGCCTTTGAAATGCCCAGCGTCTTGAGGCTTGGGGGGATGCCAGTGGCCCCTTGGCTTGTCCCAAATGGCATTTTCATTTTCGCTCTGGCGTCCCTCCCGAAGGGTTCCACTCTGCCAGCAAGGTACTTGCAGGAGTTCCGGCGGCTGTGTTCTCAGTATGCCGGTTATCAGCGGCTGTTTACTGATGGGTCGAAGTCAGACGCTGGCGTGGCTTGTGCTTGTGTTTGTAAGGGAGTGACGGTTGCCCATCGCCTTCCATCAGGCTATTCTGTGTTTTCTGCAGAGCTCTTGGCTCTCGGTTTGGCGGTGGAATGGATCCTTGGCCTTCAGGGCACGCATTTCATTATCTTCAGTGATTCCATGAGTGCCCTGGAGTCCTTGGCGACTTACAATCCTCGGAACCCCTTGACACAACGTGTCCAAGCTTTGCTTTCCCGCTTGCCTAGCCAGCGGAAAACCGTGCTTTTCTGCTGGATCCCGGGCCATGTTGGGATAGGTGGAAATGAGCAAGCGGATTCTGCAGCAAAAGGGGCCCTTTCTGGCCCTCTCGGAAGGGATCTCAGCCTTGTTCCCTCGGACGCTTTTCCAACTCTGCGTCTAAGGTTACACGCTTTTTGGCAAGCCTCGTGGGATCGACAGGACGGCAATAAATTACGAGCTATTAAAGGCACTGTTGAGGAATGGCACTCGGCGTGTCGCCGCAGTCGCCGTGAGGAGGTGGTGTTGGCCCGTTTGCGCATTGGTCACACTCGACTTACTGTTTCCTTTTGCGGGGGGTTGACCCTCCTGAATGTTATTGGTGTCGGCGGCCACTTACGGTCCGGCACTTCCTTGTTGATTGTTGCCATCTTGATGGTTTTCGTCGTCGTTTCCATCTTCCGCATGACATTGTGCGTCAATTGGGCGATAAGTCTGTCCTCCTGTCCGGTGTTTTTCAATTTTTGCAGGAGGTACAGATGTATGACAAGATTTAGGTTAGGGGTTTGAATAATATCTCTGTAATGTGTGGTGCAGTGGCAACCCGGACCACTGCACTGTGACTGAGGTTGGCGCTAATGATCAAGCTGTCGACGCGCCATTAAGCCTCATCCCCCCCCCCCAAGGGGTTCCCCGTGAAAGTCGTGGGTCAAAAGGCGTGAACGGCAGCCCACAGCTGCTCCCTTGAGCGACAGATGCTAATGGTGAAGAACGAAGGCTAACTTGTGGCAAGATGATGGTGTCTCCAATGATGAAAGGCGAGAAATATCATAAATGACAGACTAGGCAACGTAAATGCATCGAGAGAGACTGCTTCTGATGGTGTGACGTGATGATGTGCATTGTGGTCTTTGCAAATCCGGACAGCAGATATGGAATTGAGGCTGGGAGCAAGAGGTTATTCATGAACGACAGCCAGGCCTTGCCGATCGATGAAGCGGCTGATGCTAGGTGCGGAAAATCGAAACAGTTGCGAGGTTCGGTTGACAAAGGCGAAGGGTGCATGGCCAGAATAATCCACGCCATAGGACAGACGGCGGAGAATGATACTTGCGAAGGGTTTTCATGAAACTACTTTGAAGAACGTTGTGTGGCTGTCGAGACAATGGAAGGAGCTGTTGTTGTGGTCGTGATGACGGTGGCGGGTTGATGATTCGAGGCCTGGTGCTGATGCTGGAGCAGGTACTGTCATTTCCAGAACAGATGAAAGCGTACTGGTTAAGGAAGGCGTGCATGAAGAAAAGAGTGATGGTGGTGGTCGGTAGCTGTGCCGTTGAGACACCTCGTATCATTGCCGGCTGCTGTTGCAAAAGCCAATTCGCTGTTGCTGTCGGACGAAAGGCTAAACGAAGGTAGAAGATCAAGAGTGTCTGATTTTGCTGGATAGGGGAGATGCGATGCTGTCTGGCGAGGGTGATAGGTGGGGAGTGATGATACTTGCGAAGGGTATCACTTGAAGAAGATGCTGCAGCCTGTTGATGAGAGGTGACTGCAGAGGCCGTGACATCCGCTTGCTTGCCGTGGAAGTCATGTCTGGCTCAGTCAGGACGAAAACTTGGTAATTCGAGAGAAGATGAGCGGTTGGGGCCACAGCTGTTCCTGGAGATAGATTCTGGGAGCAGCGAGAAGAGCGGGACGAAGGCCACTTGGAGCATCAGACGACAGGGCTCGTGGATCTTCAGACGAGGTCTGGAGGAGCTGCAGACGAAAGGTCTAGAAGACCTGCCAACGATAAGTCTTGAGCGAGCTTTGGACGAAAAGTCAAGAGGAGGTTCAGACGAAAGGTTTAGAAACAATTCAACGACAGGTCCAGATGTGCTTCAGATGACAGGTCCAGAGGAGCCGCAGACGAAAGGTCGAGAAGAAGCCATGGACTGACCATAAGGGACAGGAGACGTGGTGGAAGAATTGAGCATAGTGCCATTGTGGCCGATGGAAAGGCGGACGAAAGGCACGGTTAGCAGGGCGAGAGACAGCCGAAGGTCCTGAGGAAACGGCGACAGGTCGACAGGACCACATGGCAACAGGCCGTCTGGAAGTTGACGAAAGGACGGGTAAGAAACGAAAGTGTGACCACACATAGTGGCCGCTAGAGAAGAAAATATGACAATCTGTCGTGCGTCTGCGCTTTTATAGGATGGGTATGCACACTGTGTTACCAAGCTGGCCGGCTCTAAACAACTTAAAATCTCTACGGTAAGACAGCATTCAGAGATCAGAATGCTAAATTTACAGGTAATGTATATTTTTGAACACTACATAGAAATACATTTAAAAGTACCCACGTCCCATATTCCATTAAACCGTGGCTGTACAAATTCAGGCTTTTTCTGAACAAAGTAAAATTAAAGACACTTGAGTACTTTATTAACTTTGTAGCCCCTAAATCACATAAAACCTGACTTTGTACTTCCATTTTACTTATTGTATATGCTATATATACAGATAATAATTTCAAATCACAGATAAACCCACAAATGGCAATAAATAGTCACCAAAAATAAACCAAGTTGTCAAGAAAGCGTTAAAACAAATCTTATGCAAATAAATCAAAAGTAAATTGATAAACAAATTAAGAACCAAATAGAAATAAAACGAAACTTGAATGAGTTTAATTCAAAAAATGTATGCCCACTCTACTTTGTGGAGTTTGTAGGGTTTTGGTTCTGTGAGCAGCTGAGCTATGCTACCATATGATTTACCTCAGTTGGACTTGCAAATATTAGTAACAAACAAAGAAACACAATGCTAAGGATAACACGTGAGCAGCATTGATGACGAAAAACTCACGTATTTTCATAATATCGGGTGCGCATAGTGGTATACATTGAAGATCTAATCCAAACATCAGGGTTCCAGCCTCAAGTGGCACGTTAGTTATTTCTTCCTTTTTACTGCTCACTTGTCTTCCATACCTGTTCACAAACTTGGATTGATAATGTTTCTTCGTTTATAGCTAAGTTAAGACCAATCTCATCTTTCATTCCATTTCCCTAATGATAACAAGATTATTCGAATTAAATTAAGTCATTTGATGAATTTTAAGTCCACAATCACAATTTATGGATTTTTACTGATGAATTCGTGAATGTCTTTTTCTTTTCATTCACCCATGTTAATTGTTATTTTAATGATTATTGTGTTTAATTGAACTGACTTGATGTGGCTACACAAAGGAGCTACGTTGTTAGTTTCTTTATTCAACAAGATTTAGTAGCTAATGAAGATAAATTGTTTAGTTTTGTTTAATAATTAGATTTTTTATAGTAACCTACTATTGAAATGAGCGTAAAAAATTAACAGAAAAAATACTGTAGTCAAAAAGTAATATAACGCGTTAATTAAATTCGTGCTTAACTTTGTTGTAAAGCGTAAGTGGCAGGAAAATACAGGCATTAGGCATTCAAAATTGAGTCGGTTCATTTATACAAGCTTTAGTCTGGTCAAAGAAAGTTATTAAAAAAATTCTCACATATATGTTTATATGGTACATAAGGTCCAACAAATTGTATTTATTTTTTAATGTTGAAGAAATTGTAAATTATAAATTATTTTAATTGTCTGATGACTAAATATTAAAAATGCCCTGTTTGAATGTTTATTTAATTATAGGTTCGTATTTATTAAAATTTAATTACAGATTCCGATTTTTTTTATAAATCCATTCATGTTTCGGTTACAAAGTATGGAATAGGCTTTTAAATTGACATTATAAAGTCATTTATAAAGTCATTTATAAGTTAAGCTAAGTTATTTCGACATTCTATGGTTTATTTCTGGTGTACTTAACAGAAAATCTATGAAACGATCGGCAAAGTTTTTTTCTCCTTAATTTCCAATGCGCTGAATCATCTTCTCTCATTCCAGTTAATTCGTAATGCACATCAAATCCTTCTCCAGGGGAAAATATTTCGACAAAAGAAGAAAATCCATTTGGTTTAAACTTAGACATGTAAAGGAGGAAAGGTTTGAAAGGGAACACAATATCCACACGAATAAGTGCCTTTTTACTCAAGATCATTTTTAATCGCAAAAGAAGGGAAATAATCGCTTGCATTTTTGATGAATCAGAAGGTGAGGGATCATTGATGTCTGGATTTATTGCGGAATGCAGACATAAATAATGAAGTCGGTTAAACTCAATCTCAAGATTTGCAACAGAGGGAGATGAATTTCTTTCATGCAAAGATGATCTTTTATCCAGGTACTTGGCGATGCCTTCGACTAGATCAGTAGCCAAAGGAATGTTATGTTCGATGCAACGAAGTTCGATTCCTTCGAGAAGATGTAAATATTCGATGAATTGCCAAAATGAATTGTCTGCAAAAGTAGAGTGGTTTCCGAATGACGTCATAACGACACATAATAATTTCACACCACGAAACTGTCTGATATGAGAAAAAATCTCATTGTCTTCAAACATATGTTCAATTACAATAGACAGTTCAGTTAATGATTTGTCAAGTAAATGAAATGGGAAGAATAAATTGCATTGAAATGATTCAACTTGAAATAAATTCAGTAGACTGGTAATAAGAGATGCGTTGACATTTTCTAAATTCAAATATTTCAGTTTGAAATTTGAATTTTGCATTTCTTGTTTGCATTCTACTTTGGCATTTCTGATCTCTAACCACTCATAGGCCTTTTGTCCTCCGTTACACAACTGGCCCAAATCAACAACCAACCCTTTACTTGTTTGCTTACATATTAACATGAAAGTAGTCAAACGTGAAGATTTAGAGATGGAACTGAAAAGAATATCGAGTTGCTCTTGTTTTGGCATGAAATCAATTAGAAGCAAGAGTGCAGCAAATCTGTCCTTTCGTATTAAATCAATCAACATATCCAGAACATTGCTCATTCCCTCAGAGAAGTGACAGAAAACATACTGCATCTCAACATCTTTCAATTCCCCGTTTGTTAATTCCTTACAAATGAAAGGCAAAAATAGTGAAGTGGTGTCAGAAGTTGAGAAAAAGAACGAAATGCAACGAAACTGAATAAAATAAATGTAGGAAAGAAGGTCGTTCCATTTATTTTCAGCTGATTTCATTTTGCTAAAGTGACATACAAGAGAGTGGCATTTAATTGTTTTGATTTGGTTTTCACTTAAAGGAGACATTTTGTTATAAACCTCTATCGTTAGGATATCGACTTCTATATCACAATGAAAACAGACGGGAAAGCGCAGATCCCAAACTATTTCTTTAAATATTCTCTGTTTTATTCCTTCCTGCATTATCTGAGGAGGAAGAACAGAGGAATTGTCACTTCTATACCAATATGTCCTCAAACAAGGTGGCAGGAAGGGAAGAAGAGATGGCAGGAGTTTGTCCGTCTTGTTTGTTTTAGTTAATGAAGGTATGAGAGACTCAAAATAAGAATTATATTCTGCTACATATGGGGTGAGGGCATTAAAAACACTTCCTGCTTCATCTCCCATTAAATCAACGAAAAATAAGAAAATAAGGGACGAATCAGCTGAGGAAAATGATGGTCGAATTTTCGTTACGTATTCCTTCCATTCATCATGTAGATCCATTCTATATTGAATCCATAAATAGTACGCTGCTAGAAATTCTAAGAGAGATTTATGTACAGGTTCATAGAAGTCTTTCTCTAAGATTCCTCTCATTTTCACAGTCTTGGTAAGAACGCCCAAATCTAAAACTCTTTCATCTCTTGTTAGAGTTGACCCTAAAACATCTTCCTTAGAAAACGAAACATTGTCTTTGGATACAGCAATAAGACTAAATTCACCCAACTGAAACATCAGATCAATGTAAAATGGTCTTTTCTCGACATGAAATAAAAACAGATCAGCATTACATGGAAAAGGATTCTTAATTTTGGACAAATATCTACGGATGGCAAAATTCATTACACCTTTATATAACTGAGTTCTAGTTAAATGTTTAAAATTAATATTCCCTTCATCAATTAACAACAAAATTACCATTAAGAGAAACAATGGACATTGAAGAGAGTCTGTCGTCAAAATCTTCATTTTAGTCATTCGTGTTAATTCCCTTTTAATGTTAAGTTTTTCATCTCCATCCAAATCGCTTAAACAGTTTTCCATAAACTCTTCCTGTCTTTGGACGCTAATACCAATGATTTTTGTGTATTTATCCCATCGTAAATCAGCACCAAAGTTAATATTTGGTCCCATGTGCATAAATTGGCCAACATTACTCTTCAGAGAAGACGTAAATTTGCCGGGTCTTGATGTCACCAGTAAGGAGATGTGAGGGAATATTTCGCCCTTAATTAGAGATAAAATATGATCTTCATGCTGGCTGGGCAATTCATCCCAACCATCAAGAATTAAAAGTGTCCGGATGGATTTATTATTAATAATTTTCAAAATATCACTGCTCTTTCCTTCTTTAGTGAATGCAGAGCTGTTGAGAATTGCTTCCAAATTTCCTTCGAAGTTTCTTAATAAAATGTATAAGACTAAATCAAAATATCTTATGTAATTTTTTTGATTTCCATAATCGTAACACAATTTCAATGCAAGAGTAGTTTTTCCAAATCCTGCTCCTCCTTCCACTAAAATTCTTGATGGTTTGCTGTAACTAAACCAACGTGTCCAAAACGATTCTTCAGGAGGAAAGAGTTGCTCCAATTGGATTTTTGTCTTTGTTTCTCCTGCTCTATCCTTACTTTGCTGAATAATTTGTAGTTCTACAAAGTGTTGGTCAAGGGTTAAAGTAACATTACTCATCCAAGGCAGTCCTTTTAACTTCAGGTTCTTGTATTGGCGTTGGAGCATTTTCTTGATTTTCTGACATCTTAAACGACCTATTAAGAAAAAAAAACAGTAATGAGAAGAAAAAAACAATTTTAAATTTCTTATAGTAATTGTGTGAACGAAAAATCCATTAAGGTAAGATGGATGATTTTGTCCGCATGTGCAGCCATGAGTTCCCAAGCCACACAATAAAAGCTTGTGGAAAGATTTAATTTTACTTTAGTATTGCAGGGGAAGAGTGGCGAACAAATGGATATTGCAAAATGTTGGCTGGTTTGTGCGGTGTTGGTTGTAGTTTTGTAGTCTGGGTGGAGCCCAAACGAAAGGGAAAAATGCAATAACATTTAACGCATCACGTGAAAGCACCAAACGTATTGTTAGTTAATACAGGAGTTAATGTTTTTTTTTTCAAACTAATTGATGTAACACTCACTGTATAAATATAGAATCCTGAACAGTGAAGGAATTTTGACGTTCCAGTTTCAAGTTTTTGCCGTTCAGGCAGTCTGAAATTTAAGTGCAAAAATAAACGGGGACCAGTTGCATCTGTATTACCTTATAGATTTTGTATTGTTGCAAGTCAAGTGGCTAACGTTTCGGAATTGATTAGCTTCTGCACGACAGCAATGAAAATGGATGAGCGTGCTATGTCACTAAGGTGGAGGGTGTTGTTGAATAGAAAAAAGGGATATAGTCCAGTTAATGTCCTTATCATTTGCTAAGGTTATCTCGGGATAGAGGAACAATTTGGCTAGGAACTATCTTTTACATGCCACAGTCGACATAGTACGAGCGCATTTCTGGGGTCGTCGTCTTTTTGAATGCACAAGAATGGGTTGAGGGTGGGCAAATCCGGAGCCACCCGCACACGAGGGAGTAGTGCGAACCATTCAGACTCCCTGAGGTCCTTTCCCCAGAGAACTAAACATGACGACATAGAACTAGAAAGTAAACGATGGAGATGACGAAAACGAAAGATTTATTACTACAATGCTCAAACTTATAAGCACCTGATTTTAGCCATGCAAAAAACGCATATGGACTATAAGGAATCTACGCTACAAATAAATATAGATGCAAACTTATTGCCGTTGCCTTTAGGACTGAAATATCAGACTGCCTGAATGGGAATTGAACCCTCGACCTTTGAGAGCGAATGCTGAAGCCCTAACACTATACAATTCGTACACTGCTTTAGTGTTTGCTTGTACTGGCATATTAAATGTTGCCTATGGCTGTTTTATTTTAAGGCCATGTCAGTATTAAGTTGTTATGGCAATTCTTTTCCAAAACGCAAGTGAAGACAAGGAACGTTACTCAATTTGTCATACCAAGACGCCAGTGAAGATAAAAGACATTATGAGTCGGCATGCAAAGACGCCTATAAAGATAAAGGATATTATCCAGTGTGACATCCCATGACGCCAATGAAGATAAAGAACATCATTTAATTCAACATGCCAAGACGTGAAATAAGTAAAACACCATTATTTAATTCAGCATGTTAAGACACCAATGAAGATAAAGGACAATATTCAATTTGACATGCCAAGATGCCAATGAAGATAAAGGACTTCATTTAATTCGTCACGCCAAGACACTAATGAAGACGATGGACACATTCGATTTTGGACGATACTTTCGTGCATAATTCCTGTCAATACCATATGGATTACAACAATAAATCTCCTTTAGCAAAGTAAAATGCTGACCATTACGATTATTCGAAATTAGGCTGACAGAAATGGACAGTAAACCTGTACGTGATACTTAGAATGATAGATTGTCTGTTAGCAGTTAAACAAAGAAATTGTGATCAAACATGAATATTACTGGAATATAACAACTCCACCTGGAATCCAGGCATGACTCCAAATGAGCGAGTGAAGTGTACGACTAGTGGAAATTTAAAATGTTGAATCGTTGGGATTATCATAATTCGCTACACTAATGAATCTTGATATTAATTTGCAGTGACTATTGGCACATAAGCAGGAAGAAAACTGTAGTCAATAGTCTGGATAGTCTGTTTACAATTGCACCCAAAAACCTATTTTTGTAGGCGCACATTAAGCCCTATTTATGCATTTATGTTCTATTCGAGTAAATTGGCTCGGATTTGAAATTAACCCTTCACCAGATCAATGACTTACACATCATGAATTTCTAGTCTACATTTTCGCTGATGGCTTAATCACAATTCAATTTTATATTATTACAACGATTTGTCTTTATTTATTGTATATAAGAGATGCCCTGCATTCTGGGATGAAACTATTATATTATTATATAAATATACTAAAATAAAAAGCTATGTACTGTTGTTTATTATGTGGTTATGTCAAGATCACTAGCCGTGAATTTACTGTGTAGACACGGCCTTAGATAATCGCTCGTTCGATTGGAAAAACTTATGTTTGTTTACATGGTATAAATAGTTACATACGAACATAACCGCTTAATAAGTACAGTTTATTTACAATTAAATATGGGTTTAGATGAACACATTTTCCAGTCTGGATTTCGTATACATCAATTGTAACGAATCCTGTATTATAGAATTTTAATGTAGTAATTCACTAGATGGAAAGCTTTAGTGGGGTGTACATTATTCATTGTTTCAGTGACAGCTTTGGAGTTGAAGTGGCCAATGTGTGCCCAAAATATTTCAACTCTATTTCTGAAAATTCCACTTCCACTCCATCAAAGATTTCTCAGAAAAAAAAATGTAATCGACCAACTCGACCTATCAATCCCTATGTACTTTTTTTCTAAAATTAACAAATAAAATTAAATTTTAAGCCCCATCATTTTTCTGAAGTTTTTTTTTTTGCCCAAGAGGCCTTTAAATGTTTTTAATCCATGTAGCCTAAAATTCATGTCGGTGTTTAGACCGACACTGCTGCTGTGTTTATCGTTTCACTGCAATATGTGATTTTAAACTAAAGATTAAACTTTTGTGTCGCATAGGAAGACTTGATCAAAATACCTAACTAAGAAAGGACTTACCAAATAAATGCACAAGTGGTTCTGGAAAAGTCTGGCTCTCAATTTTCTTTGTTTGGGGTGGCATTGTTGAACTAAAAAAAAGAAGAAAGTATTGTAACGTACATTACTATACATTTTTTAAAACAGTTGAGAAGAAACCGTAAAAAGAATAAACCTCTTTTCTCAAGAATGAGTAATATTTCTGAAGAGCTTTTCTGATTTGGAATATAACGAGTGATTGGAAAAAAAAACTTGATGCGTCTGCGAATTAGATTTTGCACGAAAATACGTATTCCATTAGGATAACGTGATAATTAAACTGTTTCTAAATGAAATGTGTTCGGCACTTCAGGATTTTCGGATTTCCGTATGAAATTATAGCTTACGTAATTTGCAACGATTTATTATGTCCCAATAATATTTTTCAATATTTTAAAACGTTTTATAGCCATTCTCTCGTTTTATTACAATATATCAACAAAAATCCTGTTAAGTCTTCATTAGAAATCCGTGTAGAGGAACAGGATGTTTTGCATGCGTAGGCAAACGCGAAAGTACACAGTTTGTTAACGCATACAACAATAACCAACAATATCAGCCCAGATTGTTTAGCAACTCCCCCCCCCTCCCTACTGACAATCAAGATCTAAAATCAAGGACCACTTCAAAGAATTTTAAAAAAAAGGAAATCCATTATCAAGACAAGACGTCAAAAATGGCAAAAATATTTGGACAGATCACATTGTTCTAAGGTTATCTTGAAGGATGTAATATTTTATGACAAAACCACGCTGAAGGCGACGTAAGAACGCAAAAATTTCAAATATCACTCCATATTTTCCTTTTGTCATTTTAATCTAGAGGTTTGGTGTTTAGTTCTTGAGGATAAGTAGCTCGGATCGTGGCGAGCGTCATAGTTGAAATAATATGTTACTGAGTGGGCCACTGTTTGCAAGTCGGTTTATGGAGTTCTTTCCTTGTTGCATCAATTCAACAAATTTTGTTATAGCCGCAAAGGTTGGTTCACAAACCAGGTCACAAATAATTCAGAATAATAAAATTAGGCCGAGACCAGACTCCTGTAGTAAACTATTATGGACTAGATTGTTGGAAGCTGTTTGTTTGTTAGCCTACAACAACATGTGGTGAACGCTCAACAAGATATTCTTTCAGCCAATTAGACAAGTTGCCTCGAAAAACCACACCAATGTCGTTTAGCCAGCATTTGGAGTGGACAACTTAGTCAAAAGTGTTTGCATAATCAACGAAAATAGTGTCAGTAGGAATTCCATAAGCCATTGCTATAATTGTCCAATCATTCAAAACTGTTATTAGCTTTAGGCAGATGACATCAAACGATGACAGATGACATAAAGACAGATACAAGAGAGTGCAAATCGCAGTTCGGAAATGTTTTTGACAGAAAACTTCGGAGTGTGCGGGGATTTGATAGTCACACAGACTGTTTTTTCTTCACTGATGAAGACTTCATTTGTTATGAACCAGGAGTTTATTAAGTCAAAATCATGTTCCAACATGGACAAAAGTTTATCATATTCATGATTACAAGCAAGGAGGAAAATATCATCTGCGAAAAGAAAAATGTCACAATTTGTAACAATTCTCTCAATATCATTTACGTAGATAAGGAAAAGTAAAGGACCCAGGACTGAACCTTGGGGGACCCCATGTTTAACATTTAGAAAGATAAGGAGAAGGCGTTAAACGTAAAGAATCGCAATGATTTTGAATTAACAACTCGAAGGGCTGAAAATGTTTTACTACATTCGCAGAATAACTGTTTTGTACTACATGTTTATTTAAAACACCTCTGGATTAAAAGCGTCTTGTGATATGTTAAAACTATTGTTAACTTACATTTTATGTACGATATCTTTTCTGCCAATGGATTTGAGAAGTTCCATTAATTTCTCCTTCGAGGCTTCGTCTCCTTCCTTCTTCCTCCAAGAAATCAAAGCCTCTGAAGCCATCTTCTGTACACCAACTCTTGCTTGATCCACTTCTATCTGATCAATGGCTGCTGTTGTAAGACCCATTGCTAGACCAAGATCAATCCAGTCTCGAGCCAGCTCTTCACTTACAGCTGTGAGAATGCCATTTCCAAGAGGATAATCTATTATATAAAAAAGAAATGCATAGACGTTCTGAGAAATGTATTTACTTTAACAAAACATGCAAAAAATAGTTCTTCAAAGGTGCATAGTTACAAAGGAAGAGGAAGTCGGTGTAGGAAGGAGACAGGCAAATCATGGAATCTGAATGTGAAATCTCTGATCATGGTATAGCCAAAATATTATCAATAATAAGTCACTTGTAGCTATTGAAGGAGCCTGATAGTCCATACTACCTGATCAGAAAGACTGACAGACAGTTTGCTTTCATCATTCAACCGACAGGCTTAATGATAATTTTAATTAGAAATTTGTAAAGTAAAGGTGATTTTAATCTGACTACAAGTAGGCTAATACAAAAGCAGAGATTTGGATAAATGTTTAATTCATAATGAATTAAATCAACAGGTACCCTTAGAATTAGCATTAGAAATGTAACAGATCACATTATAATGACAGTAAAAATACATGTTATTATACCGATTAAAAGACAGTCGATTACGTGTTGCATGGATTTTGGCTGAAGTGTATTAAGTTGTTTGTTTTTTTTCATTTGCCTGCAGTTTTTGCTGTTGTAGCCAATATCTCCTTGTCTGCAGGAAATTAATAGTGAGAATAAGTACCAATAGAAACCAACTGCTTATCAATATAAAAGCAACATTAAAAGAGGAGTTACGCAATGGGAAATACAACTTCTACCTAATTTTATAGGAATTACCTGGGTTAATTTATTGACTGTGAACAATTGGTTAAATTATGATATGCCTGCACGTGCATCAAGGTAATTTGCAATGAAGCAACGGATTTACGTTCCCTCCCTCAACCACCCCTAGCGATTGTCAATTATTGTTTATCGTCTTCGATAGAGATAATTCAACTCTGTTCCTGAAATACGTATTTACGACGTAAATATCCCATTCCATTATTTCGTGCTGCAGATGTAGAGGTTGCCATAAAATTGACGATTTCTTGTCCACTTGGTGTTAATGGTCAGCTAATGAAGGAAACATGGAAAGTTTCTGTCTACTCGCGAAAAATGGCAAATGTTTGGAAAACCTATAATTACATTTTTGAAATTTTCTTCCATTTCTGCCATTTCTACACCATCCACAACATTGTCAGTTGGTCCCTAAAGAGCTCTGTTCATTTTGTGACACGTGATTACGTCACCTCGTGGAGCCCACCAGTTTTGCACTTTTCATGCTTGTCGACTTTTCTACATGGATTTTTGCACTGAATGCTTCCTATCGACTTTCCAATTTTCGAACTGAGTTCTGTTTCTAAGACCAAGGGAAATTGTCTTAAGTTAGTCCTAGCCAGATTCCACACCAACACGCGGAATTTTTTTTCGCCCTGCGAGTTAGACCAGCATGGAACTCCCTAAGTGACGAGATTGTGTCGGCCCCGTCACTTCCTTCATTCAAGAATAAACTACAAAAGCGTAATCTCAGCCGTTTGCTTCTTTGCGCGGAACATTCCCCGCCAGTCCTTTAAAGCAACATACCGCCTACCTTATAACCTTCCGCCTGCCTCACAACACCCACGAGACGATTCCATCCGCGTATTTACCACAGCTAAGGTCAACTGAGATGGTAGCTTCGTTCCTCGCAGTGAAAAACATTGCTACTGTCCCAATTGGCATTGCGCCTAATAGTTCAGCCAGCGTGAACCCATTGATTGTGTCGTCAAAAACCGGAATGATTCTCGTATTTTAAAATCACAAGTTATAATTTTCTAGACTAGTGTCTTATAATTTTGCTTCGGCGATCTATTGGAATAATTAATTTTAATTTTTACCGCATTAGTCTATTAGATTTTAGATCTCATGGTAATTATTAGAAAATTAGTAGATGTACACACAGAGATGAAACGTCATGATTATTGTACGCGTGGAATGCATGATTTAGTGACGGGTCGTTCTTAAATATTGTTAACAATATTCAACAGAAAATCTCCTAGACGCCAGATTTTAAAAAGGATTTTTAGCAAGAGAAAGACTAACGGTAAGGAAATAGACCTTTGGGGCCGTACTTGATGTGGAGGATCGAGAAAAATGGCGCCGGGAGGTATATCCCTTTAAATACTCACTTCCATCCCCTTTTTAAATTTGGGTTTGCTTTAAGTACTCTCCAATGATCTCTTGCATTTCTTTTTCACCTTATATGAGGGAATAACTGATTATTATTATATCTCTACGAATCAAGAACTGTCTGTTGATCTTTCGTTCAAGGAATTCCAGTCTTTCTCATTACTCTTATTGCAACTCTCCCTCCCCCCATACATTTTTTACTTAAAAACGGAAGGCAAGACATGTGAACACACATACATAAAACGAATGATGGGTAATATTGTCACTTACCATGTTGATCGTCTTCTGTAATATCCCTGTTAGATGATCGGTTCCACCACCAGATCAAAGTGATGAATAGAACAATGGCGATGAATATAGCGTCGTCCATTTTGAGTATCTGAAAATATAAAGAGAAGTAGTCAGTCTAATTTTCAGAAGTAAGTGATGTATTATGTGGTGACATTTTACAAATATTATTTCAGCAGTTTTATTCGTCTTGGGTAAGTACTGTGCCGAAACGATGCACCATCCAAACTGGAACTCTATCTCAGTGGTGTACCAATATTTAATTAATACTTTGCGAGCTATAAACATGTGATATTTTTATAGTGACGAATTCCAAAATTAAAAATCAACTTTCTGTCGACTACTCACCGTTGGTCACGTGGTCTCTTCCCCAAGATGGTGACGGTAAAGTTCGTATGAGCCAAACCTTTGTACCTGATGAAAAATTCACGCTGAAATTTGAAATTTCATGATATTCACTATACAAAACTGCTAAAACCTAAATTTTAAGTGGCTTATTTGATTCTCCTGAAGGAAAGAAAACATTCTTTGGCATTAAAATAACAAGAACTAGTATTTTAGACACACAGTTTTTAAAAATTCCTTTACCGGAATTGGCACGGAGGCGGTCGCTTCTGAAACTTCCGGTTGCTAAACGGAAATTGGGACTTGTTTCAGCATTTTACTTCGCCTTTGATGTACCTTATTACCGTGCGAATTACTTGACATTCGGCAGTTATTCCACGAACACTTGCACTTTATGTTGACTGAAAACCAAATTTTAGCAAAGATAATTTCGTACAATCATTAAAAGAGAAACTCCTTACAAGATGTCCAACCATCAACTTGCCTCATCAATTAAAATTGAGGATTGTTAAGCCATCCAGAATTCGTGTTACCTATTACGTTGCATGATATCCATCATAAGAGGGAAAGCCTCCTAACATCACGTTCCAACAGAGCTAATATGTTAAGGTGGCAAAGGGGTAACGATTTGGGAAATTTTTTTTTACATTTTTTTTTTATCGCTAATTATGCACCATTTATTTCTCTTGCTTTCTGTGAAAACCGCTTGTCAATACATAGTTTACTTTTTTTTATTTATTGTTTGGTAACATGAATTCGTGAAGTTTGGCCGGAAGTATTACCGGAAGTTGCAAAGGATTTGGTTTTGAGTCACTTATAATAGGAGTAAAGCGATAATTTTTGATGCCACAATAAACAGCACAACGATGTTCTCTTGTTATTGGTTTCTGGACGTTCGTACGTGATTTCGTCACCAGAGGGCGTTCAGAACAGAAAATGGTGGCCTCAACAAGTTAGTGCACGCCTTTTCGCTTGTTGTTTTCGTACATTGAGGACAGTTTTTTTTTACAAATTACTTGGAGAAAAACACGGAAAACAATGCCTAAGTGTAGCTGCTGCTGAAGCTGTCCGCCTCTAAAGAGATGGAGCATCGACAGTAACAATATTTTGGCTGCAATGTACATTCCAGTAGATGAAAATACTGAGATAAACGGGTTGCAGAGGCTGCACCACAATTCAAAAAAGTCACCTGAAACCACTAAAAAGAGAAGGAAATGCCTAAGAACAATAAAAAAAAAGGGTTTGAGGTCTCCAGAATTGAACAAGCAGGTCATATTTATGGTTGTGGTGTTTTTGAAGGCTGAAATCAGCTGTAAATTACAGCTTTGTCAACTTTAACCTCACTTTTCCAAAATTGCATGTTTTTGTTAAAATATTAAAGTTTTTCATGCATAACTCCTTCAATTTTAGTTCAATTTCTTTGAAATTTTGAAGGTAGCCTTGTCAAATATGTGTGAGGGTCACATACTAACAGAAAATAGATCAAAGCACAAAAAGTTACTTTTTCTTTCAATTACTCATAAAGGTGCATATTATTTATGTTAATTTAATAAAAAATTAATACAAAAATACTTCCAGTAATTTTAGGAAAAATATCCTAGTAAGTGACCCTCTCTATAGTTATTGTGACAATTGGGTGTTTAGTTTGAATTAAAATGTTAATTAGAATGGTAGTTATTACTGATTTCATTATA
This sequence comes from Lithobius niger, assembly GCA_023313725.1. Taxonomy (NCBI): domain Eukaryota; kingdom Metazoa; phylum Arthropoda; class Chilopoda; order Lithobiomorpha; family Lithobiidae; genus Lithobius; species Lithobius niger. The sequence goes on along the minus strand of JAHWFP010072251.1, from coordinate 44,712 downwards.
GGCCTTATTTGCATAATTTATGCTAATTAGCCGGTTTGTATGACTCGAATTGAAAAAAGTTTTCTATAAAAAAGGTTTGTAATAATGATTGGCATTATACCACCAATTTTCGTTATCCTCACTATAAAATTAAAAAAAAAGTTAAATTACCCCTTTGCCACCTTAAGACGTCGAACACGTATAACACGTTATTCAACCTATTTCTGCAGTGACCAATTCTAAATGCTCTGTCGATCGAATAAACTGTATGTAGCATGGAACGATGCGAGTAGAATGAGCAAAGGAAAGATCGATTATCTATACGTTCTTTTACACGTTAACATACACTTACCCTTTAAGATAATGATTAACTAAATAATTACTGTACCTTCTTAAATCTTAGTGTCAACCAGACACTGAATTTGTATTTTTCCCCTTGTAGAATATGTGTAGCTACCAGAGCAGCGAGTCAAACTATTGAAGGTTTATTGGTAAGTCAAGCTTTACACTTTTGTTAGACACCCCTAAAACTGGTATTGATAAATAGTAAGACTATTTTCGAAAAAGGCTACAGTTTGTTTAGACGCAGTTAGTGAAATAAAGTGCTTTGTATTGTACGTATACTAGAATTTGTTACTCTTTCTCCATCCCATGTGAGCAGCTTATATAAGATCTTGTAAGATCCTTTAAGTTCTTAGAGGAGTCCTGCAAGATCTTGGTACAAGATCCTGTAGAATCCAGTCAGATCCTGCAGGGATCTTGTACCAAGATCCTACAATTACTTGCACAAAGTAAGATCCTGTAGAATCCTGTAGGATCCTGCAGGTTCTTAGCAGGATCCTACAGGATCATACAGGATCTTGCATAAGATTAGGTGCACGATCCTATAGGATTTTGGTACAAGATCCTGCAAGGTCTTACAAGATCTTGGCAGGATCTTAGGATATTGTACCAATATCTTACGGGACCTTACAGGATCTTGTAAGTTTTGCTCTTCTTGTAAGAACTTAAAGAATCTTAAAAGAAGCCTGTAGAGCCGTTAGGGATCCGTTTGCACGGGTGAGTTTGTTTAATTTAACATTAGCCATTCAACGTCATCAAACTCTTTACCTGAGCGTCATAGATCCCTGGCTTAAAATTAAAAGGTGAAGGGAAAATTAGACAATACCAACCAGAAAATAGAACGAAAATTGTTTATAACTGTGTCGTTACGCAAAAAAATCTGAAAAAAATTGACGTGCTGGCAGTGAACAAAAGCATGCAAAAATCCCACGTAGTCTAGCGGCAAGGGCAACAATCGTGCACTTCCGGAAACTTTATGTCTACTGATCAGATGACGAGGACCACCCATTTTACATTTGTGAAGGTTAGTTTCATAAGTGCAGTGCAACTAACGATATTAACACGTTCATGTATTTTTACGTTAAACAATATATACTTACCTAAAAGATACGTTGAACAAATCTCTCCTTCTCGCCTTGAGTTCTCAGCCTGGGAAGAAACGCCTCGGCAGTGTCATTATCAGCGCCCAGCCCTTATCTGCTTGTTTACATAGCTGCACCTGTTATGAACGTGAAATTGATAGCAATTCTGGGACCACGCCTGCCTTTTGAAGCTATTGTAAGAGGATTGGTGTAGGCCTAAACTAAACATAAAATAGAAATAATCACGGAAAAATAAATAGTTTGTGTTAGGCAATACCAGCTTGGTTAGAATTGAGTAACAATACCCACTAGAGTTAGTGAAGACCTAAATAAAAATACTGGATCTATCCATCTATGATTCATCAGAAATAAAATATATAACAAGAAAATACGAGACTTGGTAAATTGGTAATGAAATATTTTAGAGATCCAGACTGACTCTGCTAATCCAGAGGTATTTTAAATAAACATTTACAAAACAATTATTACGCGAATGTAGTAAAACGTTTTCAGCCCTTCGAGTTGTTAATTCAAAATCATTGCGATTCTTTACGGTTAACGCCTTCTCCTTATCTAGACACACGCAAGTGTATCGCGCCAAGTTAGGCAACAAACAGCACAACAAACATCACATAAATTCAATTGTCGAGGTTGTAAACCACTGTAGCGCGACGCCATTGCGTCAGTGTCTTATATCTTGAAGCATAGTTGGGCACATTTCAGGTACTTGGGGAAAAATAATGCGGTACAAAAGCTTAAAGTGTGTTGAAATCGAGCGCAATGACCCACTTAACAAAAATTAACTCGTGTTCGAATGCCAGCTATGCTGCTTTCAATGCAAAATATAACCCTCAATAACGTTGAAAATGTGTTACGACCTAGCTAGCTAGTCCGCTCATCCCCATGTTAAATCCCATAAGGTGATTATTCTTCGATTCCAAGATAACGGGAAGGCTTCCAGCTATGAAATTGGACGACTGGGTGCACTACAATACGAACTGCGTACCTTTTATGGTTTGGAGCCTTGGGGCGTAACAGGGATGGCGTGGGAGGGCGCGTAAGTACCAAAATATTGTTATAACCATTGTTAGTATTGTCGGCATGGTCTCTCATTGGACGGCCAAAGTTCCTACAATGAGAACGTGTATACTGACGTGCGTGCTTAGACACACACTAGTGTATCACGATAAAGCTAAACAACGTTGCAAACAAATTGTATTCACGTCCAATTCACCAAGTATAAAAACAAAGCAAAATAAACAAATCCAAAAACTGGTGAAGAGGCCACCAAGTTGAGAGTGGTTCGGCCCTTCAAAGGAGTGATATCAACACACCAAAACTAACTAAATACAACAAATTACAACAAAATTAAAACCAAACCAAAAGCCAATAAAGAGGTGATTAAGTTGAGAATGGTTTGGCCTATAGGCAAACGGTAGTAGCAAATTGTTGAAAACCAATTTCTTGTTGACGTGGCACTTTATTACTCATCTGCACGGTAGTGGAGTTGACTCAACACACAATTAAAAAAAAGGAGTGATATCATATCAAAAACCAAAACTGGTAAAAGGGGCCGCCAAGTTCCGAATGTTTCGGCCCTTCAAAGGAGTGATATCAACACACCAAAACATTTGCCAGCTTAATCGCACCGAATAATACTTTGGACGTTAAATGAAAACTTGAACATTGCTACCGAAAGTAGCAGTGTTCTAGTTTTCATTTAACATTCGAATTATTAAGCGGTGCGATTAACTTGGC
>JAHWFP010072251.1:519-36816 GCA_023313725.1 Lithobius niger | reverse complement strand
GTGACCATTCTTGAAGCTAGAAAGTTTTGTTGGGACAGACCACTTTTTGTAATACAAATCCCGTCTTAAACGAAACAAAATGAAAGCCATTTGATTCTATTGCCACTTCACTTGTACAGTCCATTGAGGGGAGATTTGGAAGTTCGCACAAATCTACTTGCCAGCACTTTCCTTAGGCTGCATAATAGGACATGCAAATCAGTTTTTGAGGTTTAAGATACCATAGTTTTAATGCTTTCAAGTCTGTTAATGTTAGCACCTTAACTTAATCTGTTTACCTCAAGTTAACCTTAACTTAAAGCAAAATATTTCTTTAAATGTTTATAAAAGTCCCATTAGTAGTTTAATCGTTACCTGAATACCATCATAGCAGCTCACGTTTGACTCAAACCCACAATGTTCCTTTCCTAAAATTTAATAAATGAAACATTAAACAAATTGCCAGCACAGGGACTTGAACCCAATCCCACCTACATAAAAAGTGAACACTGTACCAACTGAGCTATGGTGGTTGACGATAACTAATAAACTCGTTTGGAACCTGTTAAATAAACACCTTTTTATTTATTTATTTATATTTTATTAGTTTAGTTGCTAGGGCCAAAATAGGTTTATCTGAAGTTTGGGATTTAGGGTTAGTCAAGCATTTTAACCGAATTTGATCCATTGGGAGGGGAGGAGGGGCTTATACCAGAAGCAAAGGAGAAATCATTTTTGTTTTATTAACCAACAACTAAAGACAAAGGATAAAAAGGAGATTGGAAGGTCGAGAGAGAAGGGATAGAGCATGGACGGCCAGTATTTAATTAAACTACCCATCCAAATTCAACTACATAGGGAAGATGGGGGGTTGGTAGGAGGGGTAGGCACTGCGTTGTGGTTTATAAACAACATAGTTTTGAAAAATGAAACCTTTAAAAAAATTTTATAATTTCAATTTGTTAGTAAGAATAACAAGGGAGCTACAATAATGAAATGATGCTTGGGTTACAAGTCATCTTAGATACGGGACTGGAATTTACGGTTTCACAGCAGATTGCCTTTTAAAACGATTGCAACAATGCAGAATGAAATTGTAAAATTATTTTTTTTAAAAAGAGCAATGACAAAGATCAACTCAAACGATTCACCGGGAGCATAAAATCTTAAATGTGAGAAATGTAAGCGATTACACACTCATTGTAAAGCTCCCAAATACAAAACTTGTTAAGGAATCCCGTCAAGCTTTTTGGCCGTTTGATGATGCTGTGAAATCAAACGCCAAGCTCGTTCGCCAAGTTAATCCCATCGAGTTTAATTCGAAGGTTTAATAAAAATCTGAAAATTGCTTACTGCACAATTTTCTATTATTTCATTTAAAGGAACATAAATCCCTGTTGGCTTTCCTGCATGACTCAGTTTTGGTACATTAGTTCAAACGTATGTAAATGTTGCCAACACATTCATTTTCTTGTTTTTTTCTTGGGTGCGAGGTGATTTGGCGACATTAACTCTAACCTGTGTAAATGTTGCCAACAGCAATCTCATCGGGTCGCACGATATACCGGAAGGAGTTATGTCCTTTTAACGTTTCAAGTCTTAGTCAGTGGGATTAACTTGGTGTTCGATATCACGACTTAAAACGTCCGAAAAACTTTGCGGGAATCCTTAATAAGTTTTGTTTTGGGGAAATATCGCATTTTTTGTCCAAATGAATAAAATTTTGTTTTCCCTTAACAATTGGAAGTTGAAAAAGCCGAAAATCGAGATTTTGCCCTTCGCTTTTTTTTTTGGAGAGGTTAACCAAACTCGCTTTATTTATAATAATAATAATATAATACTTTCACCACTTTGAGTGGTAGGACTTCGGAAGGGTGGTGAACCACTAACACCGAGCCTAAAAAGAGATAGATGAAATGCAACTAGGTAAGTGGGCGCCTTAAGAAGGGCAGAAGATTTTCAGCACGCAACTGTTTACGAAATCCCTGCACTGTAGGCTGGTTTACGGTAAGGGAGCGAAGGGCGTTCCAGACACGGACCACGTGCACCGAGTAGAAATGCTTACGACAATCCAGGTGGGACCCCTGGGCAACAAGCTTCCAATTATGTCCTCTAGTTTGTGGTTTACCTACAGCCAGGTCAAACAGAGGAGGAAGGACGACTGTCAGTCCGTGAAGAATCTTGTACGCAATAATCAAGTCGAACCGAATTCTCCGAAGTTCGAGTAATTCCAGACCAGTGCTCTCTAGGCGCTGTCTGTACGATAAATCTCTGAGTCCACGAATTCCCTTCGTGAATCGACGCTGAACAGACTCAATCAGATCAATATCACCAACCAGATAAGGAGACCAAACTGGGGTTGCATACTCAAGAGTGGTCTGACGAAAACTTTGAAGGCCCAAACCTTTGTGTATACATTCCCCGACGTGAAACATCTGTTTACTATAGCCGAGCGTTGGAATGCTACAGCACTAATTTTCCGGCAGTGAAGTGAAGACTTAAGGTTTGGTGTAAACCACATTCCCAAGTCACGAACTTCGGTAGCTGAGAACAGTTTGGTCTAATTTATAGTGGTAGGTCCCATCGTGGAAAGAAAAACATTTACCAATGGAGAGTGGTAACTGCCAAGTTACAGACCATTTGGCCACATTTTCAATTTCAAGTGCAAGGTCATTCGATGCCGAAGTAGAAAGATTTTCAGTGCCGATTTTTAAGTCGTTAGCAAATTTAAACCCAAAGATATTATTGGTGCTAAGTTTCAAATCATTTAGATATACCACGAATAGTAGAGGGCCCAAAACGGAACCCTGAGGCCCACATGGCACAGGAACACTGGAAGAAAGAGTGTTCGCAACAGCTACCTTTTGAGTTCGATTTTCCAGAAATGCGGCGATCCAGCTTGCCAAATTTCCCACAATGCCATAAGACGCGATCTTTACCAGAAGTTTTCGATGGACAACAGATTCGAACGCCTTCCTGAAGTCAAAATAAACCATATCAGAAGGAATACCAAGATCGAGAGCACCCGTCAGTCGATCCATGACGATTAACAGTTGTAGAGTAGCTGACCTACCGGGGAGGAAGCCAAACTGATCATGGTTTATACTTGAATGTTTCTCAAAAAAGCACAGAATAACATCCCTAATGATGGATTCCATAATCTTACACGCCACACAAGTGAGAGCTATCGGGCGGTAATTTGCAGGGTCGGATGGTGAACCCTTTTTAAAAACTGGCACAACGTGCGCCAATTTCCATATGGTAGGGATAGATCCCAGCTCATACGAAGATCCCAGCTCATCCCAGCTCATTTACCAGCGGAAAAAGCAATAATTCTTCATTCGTGCTGTTGTACTGCATACGCACATTGTGAGTTGGGTGGGTTCCCACGCTAGAAAGCAGCCATGTTGTCGAGGCAGCAGACGAGCCATTTTTCGTTGATTGCACATTTTGGTCTTGGCCTGCCCTTTTTTGCAGGCTGCTTTTTTGGTGGAATGGTGGATCCTGCTTCAAAAATCTTATGCAGTGGTTGCCAATGCACCGTCGGTGTGTGAACCGTCATGACTTTTCAGCTGAGTTTTTTCAATAAGGGGAGGGGGGGCGGACTCGTCCTTGAATTGTGTGCGACGTTGAAGCTGTGATTTTTTAACGATTTACTGTTTCTTTTGATAAAGTAGCCGAATCTTTCTTTTGAACCACGAAATATCAAGTTTTAGTGTTGTATTTTATGTATTTTGTTGACACGATGAAGGTTTAATAACCAGGTGTTTGATTTCATTAGCGCTATTGTGGCTTTTTCCTTCGTATATCTGTTGAAGCGCTTGTTTTTTCCTCGTGAATTGGGTATATAAGACCTTGGTCTTCTGTTTTTTTGCTCTCTTGCGTTTGAAACCATGAAATAAACCTTTATTTCATGAAACTTTTTTGTCGTATTAATGTAAGCGATTTTTGTTTAGGCTTGCTGTTAGTGACTATTCAGTCCTTGCTTGTCCTGTTGCTCAAGCAACAAAACTTATTATTTATTTATTTATAAACCCACTTTTGACTTTGACTTTAAAAAAGCCACTTTTTCAAAGTTTTTCAGATGAAATAAATACGTTATTTGTCTACTTTTTTACCAAATTCTACTATTAACTTCGGGTCTTGGGGGAAGCCCCCTTCTCTTTCCGGTCGCACCACTGGAGGCAACTGCCTCTGCTTCACCCAGATCCGTCCAAGGATCTTGCATTGGCAGTTTGTGTACGTCGGTGTACGTTTCGGTGTACTTTCATAGCGCGCAGAAACGGACAAATCTACTTGTTCGGACTGAGTCCAAACACCATAAGCTTTATCGTGGTATTAGCTCCTTCAAGCAGAGCCAACAAAAAACTGTGCTCCTTTCTTCCTTCGTTGAACTAATCTTGCTCGAGCTCGTTTCTTTAAAACGCAGATTCTATCTCAGCTGGTCTTGTTTGTGAGTCATGCCATAGATTAGAAAGTAAACTGTATATATATCTTAATTCTTCCAGTAGTGTGCGGGGCTCTGGCGGTAGTTGCGGCTACTAATACAACTGTTAATGCTTTTGCTTTCGAAGCTTCCCGAAGGCAAAACATTACCAAAGTTATTAGTAACCGCAACTGCCGCTAGGGCTCTGCGTACTTCAGGAAGTAGTAGGATGCTTTGTTAGCTTTCTAATATGGGGCGTCTTCGATTACTGCCAATCCAAACTCAACCTAACTCAACCATCTATAGGCAGTTTGATACCGTTAACATACGGAATGCCCATAAGTAAACTTTGCTCTGCCTCCAGACTGGATGAGTTTGGTAGGGGTTTTCGAAGGCCTTGATGGTTACGCATCAAAGTGTCATGGCCGCTTCCGTGCTGTAATTTGTGAACATTAACTGAAGGTTTTTATCGTAACAACTATTAGCATCAAGAATTTAGAATTAAAATGACGTCGTTTGGTTGGAAGAAAAAGGTTGGCGCGAAGCTAATGAAGAAAAATGAAACATTTTTGAAGATTGAAGAGGAAAATGAGACGGAAGAGGGCGAAGTAGATTGGTTGTCTCTTGCGCCAAGAAAACGACAAATCGTGCTCGGCTTAGAAGATCCTTTCACGAAAAGTAAAAGATTGAAACAAGAAGGAGGCGTTTTAGCTGAAGCTGAAAGGTTTTTTTTTTTTATTATTATTTGAGCTGTACATTCAGAGTAGAATTTATTTCGTAAAACGTGAAAAAGGTTAGGAGCCAGTTACTACACGACCACTGCTCACCAAGTGGCTTTCGCGATAAAAAAAAAAGTTCTTTCCTGCAAAGGCTGTGTGTTCTTCGTGCAAAGGCTCATTTAGGAGGTCACTTTAACAGGGATCAGTAATTCATCCCACAAAAGCCTGCCCTGTGTGCCAAAGAACTTCTCTTTGTTGATGGTGGTCGTATATGGAACTGGCACCGTTTTATAAAGGCACATTCCTCCCAACGCCATTTTTCTCAATCTTCTACATCAGGTACATCCCCAAAGTGATATTTACATGCCGTTAGTCAATCCCTTGCTAAAAATCCGTTTTAAAATTGGCGTCTTTAAGATTTTCTGTTGAATATTGGGAACTATATTTACTGCATCCTCTAGGTAAATGATCCTTTGCGCGCTTACAGTAACCTTGACATTTCATCTGTGTGTGCGCATGTACTAATTTTAATCGTTTGCTAATAATTACTGTGAGATCAAAAATCTAAAATAATAATGCGGTAAAAATTAAAATTAAGTATGCCAATAGATCGCCGAAGAAAAATGATACTAGCCTAAAAATTATAAATTGTGATGTTAAAATACAAAAATCATTCCGGTTTGCAACGACACAATCTTTAACTTGATGCTGTTTTGTGTACTATTCCCAAAGCCAACTGAGATAGTATCTGCATTCCTCGCTGCGAGGAACGCAGCTACTATTTCAGTTGACCTTGGCTATGATAACATACGCAGAGCCGATCTGCGCGTGGCTGTTATAAGGCACGGGGAATGTGATAAGGTAGGCAGAATGTGCCCTTAAGAATAGCTGTAAAGCATAATAAGGCTAAACCAAAAAGTGGTTTGGTTTGCGTTACCCGACCGACACTATATTTACTAGCCAACCCTAAACATTTTTTCAGTCCAACGAAAAAAAATCCCCCTCCGTATTTTGACGCTCCATCCTACAACAAAAAATGGTTCAATTGCTTCCTGGAAAAAACAAAAATTGTTGCTCCGTGAACATGAATGTATCTTTATTGCATAAAAAATATTAAATTACAATTTTGAAGTAGGCCTAAAGACTTTCGGATTTAGTAACAAAAAAAAGTACAAAAAAAAAAATTTCCGACCGAACGACCCTATATTTTTTAACTGCGTAACGCAAACCAAACAATTTTTTTTTGTTTGGCCTAATAGCTGCGTAAAGCGAACGTGAGAAGAATATGGGCGCCTTCATGACTCCTTCCCAACTGCAAGTCATCTGTGCCAGCCAGTGCACTGTGCTTTGTGTAAAGTCTACTCCATCTATGCCGGCAACAAGTTAAGGTCGTGATGTCACCACAGAGAGCAAGTTTCGATAATTTATGAGGGCTAAAGTTAGCCTATGCCCGAAAAACATGAGAAAGAGTTGTTCATCAGATCATTTTAGGTAATTCTAGCGCAACATTTTAAGCAGATCGGTTAGAAGTCCGTTTTCTGCTCCTAAGCCACCTAAAGCATACACATGTTGAAAACACTTTCGTCCCCTTTATGTTAGATTAAATAGTTTTGCCTTTTTTTCGAAATAGGTCTTAATAGATGCATTAGGCTAAATTGTACGTTTCGGGCAATAGAACTGTAAATTGTTAGTAGACTAGTTTTGTAAAAATGCCTTGAAATTGCCTCGAACTGCCTTTGTAGTGGCTAAAAATGGTAGTGTTTGTTGTCTACGAGCGCTAAAGGTCTTTCCTGTATCCCTACTCTTGGTTATGCTGTAGGCTTACTAAGCATATTTGGAAAAGTGTTTTTTTTTTATTACTTAGACAATTTATCTTTGTTTTTTTTTCCCCCATTCTGTCAGATTTTGGGAAGCAATAAAGAAATGGGACGAAGCTATACGCCTGACGCCAAAAGATGCAACCCTTCATGAAATGAAAGCACAGGTAAGAAGGTTCTAGTATAAGATTGAAAAATGAAAGAAGGTGGAAATAAAGGAATTTCATTTATGTATACATATCAGAGGTGAAACTTTTAAATTTAGCTAGTGCAGATTGATACCCCACGGTTGGTTATTGGAGTGCAAAAGCACACTGTCACCAGAATCAGACTGGGTCAGAAAAGGCACCTGCGCCATTTAGAGAAATGACGGGGAGGGTCACCTTGTGTTTTCCCAGAAATTTAAGCCTTAGTGAGTGATGACGCCTACAACTTCAGTACAATTTTTTTTTTGGGGGGGGGGTGAAGGTGGCGAACCGAGGTCAGGTTGTCTGCTGCCTCCCTTGCCCCAAATGCCATTTTCAACATGCATAATGCGGTATTGAAGTGACTGAGTTTTTTTTTGCATACCCCCCCCCCCCCCCCAGCAAAATTCTGTCTCCGATAGGCCTACTGCAAGCTTTCGCTTATTTTGATATTCTACAGTTATTTCTGGCATCACGGTGAATTCTTCAACACACATTTTATATTTCCCGGAATGTCTTTTTTATAAACTATTTCTGGCTTGTGGATTGAAGGGGGTGGGGGGTTAAAAAAAATCATTGCAAAAGCATGTTAAAGGAAGGAGAATGAAACTAGGGATTTGTGCTTGAAAGCTAAGGTCGCCAGCGGACAAGCAACCCATTCATATTTCTTCTTGAGAAAAAGAAAAAAAGTAGGCTACCCAAGGGGTGCCGAAAGTGAGGCAGCCAAAGGGTCCCTGTGCCATGGCACTATGGTCAGTTTGAGCTTCACTGTCACAAATAGGCGTGTGCGAGTAGAGTGATTTTGTTTAATTCGAGTGGAGTGAGAGTAGTTGGTGAACATCGTTTTATTTACAAGTTTGTTTTTTAATTTGACAGGATAAGTAACAAGTAAAACGTAAATTAATTGACTGTGTGAGTCAGTGTGTATAAATGATTTTCCAGTTTGCAAAATGCATCTAAAATGATAAGATACTGGTTTTTAATTATACTCAATTGCAAAACTTGTCAAGAGGAAATGTTTAGTAATACTGGAGTATCATATTTGGTCAAAATTATCGCATTTTTGCTAGAATCAGACCTCGAGTACAGTTAGTGTATTAAATGCCGTAGACAATTCCCGCACGCCATGGGAGTTATCTACACCACTCCTTGCTCCAACTGTAACTCCATGTATTGTGCATTGGAGAAATCAAGCGGCGAATCAGCCAACACGTACAGGAACACATCCAAGCAGTAGATTGGAAAGACAAAAATAATTGGGTAGCAGCCTATTTTCCCACACTAAACATTATATTATATGGGAAGGAAAGGCATTAGGGGTGTGCGAGTAGAATAATTTTAATTTGAGCCGAGTCGAGTTTGCAACAGAAGAGTCGATTATCAAGCCGAGTTTGAGTATTTGGTGAATATAATTTTAGGTTTAAGAACAAAGATGTGCTTAACTGACTGTGTGGGTCTTGGTTTTCCAGTTTTAAAGATATAACTTGGTTCGAACTTTTGACTTTTAATGTGCCCCTCTGGAAAGATCTATTTGGTATATTAAAATGTCAAAATCAGTCAAAAATTGACAAAGTTATCGCATTTTCACCAGATTCGAATTTTTCGAGTATGGACGCAAGCAGCGAGCCGAGTTCGAGTACAAGTTTCATACTCTGCTCAGCACGAATTTTTCGAGTATCGCACATCCCTAGAAGGCATTCAAGTGCTTCTTAAAGGGCAATTTCATCCATTTTGACATCCATGCTTTACTTTTGGATCACTTACACAATAACTAAACACAAGAATTGCGGTAAGAATACGTTACTTACATCCGATATAACAATTTAATTATTGCATCACCAAAACACGATACGGAGGTCGCCATTGTTTTGCTGCAACGCGCAGAAATTAATACCGACAGATGTCACTTTTCGATTTCGACTCGCAGCCGATAGAGATAGCTCTATTGGCTGTGAGAGCTCAAGCGTCCGATGACCTTAGCTGGTCACTACAACTGTCGGCCAGCTAAGGCCATCAGACGCTCGAGCTTTCACAGCCCATACAGCTATCTCAATCGGCTGCGAGTCGAAATCGAAGAGTGACATCCGTCGGCATTAATTTCTGCGCATTCCAGCAAAACAATGGTGGTCTCCATGTCGTGTTTTGGTGATGCAATAATTAAATTGTTGTATCAGACGTACGTAACATATTCTTACCGCAATTCTTGTGTTTAGTTATTGTGTAAATGATCCAAAAGTAAAGCATGCATGTCAAAATGGATGCAATTGCCCTTTAAGTCTAATTCTCTATTCAAGCCACACGTAAGAGCACTTGAGTGCATGTCGATCTGATATTTCCAGAGTGCCAAGGTTCCCTTGATGAATATCCAAGAACTGGCCCACCTGAATGTGATCAAAATTGTTGCTCCCGAACTGTCAACAATGCTCACCACACAGTACGTTGGCACATACTCCTGAACATGGAAAACATTGAGCAAAACAGAGAGCCACCATCGACATCAACTCCAAACGTGAAAACTGCTAGCATTTAATGTTTCACATTTTCCGATTGGTTTTCTCTTTGTAGGCTTACTTATCTTTACACGAAGTTTATCCCGCTGTGCATTCGGCTGAAGCAGCAGTTGCTCTTGACCCCATCTGGTGGGAGGCTTACCAGACATTGGGTCGAACTCAACTTGGTCTTGGAGAAGTGAAGCAGGTAAGAAAATAAGGGCGGAAATAGCTCTATAACTGTGAATATTAATAGCAGGAGAAAATGGCAACAACACAATTACAGTTACCCAGTCATAGTAAGGAGTCTGTATTTAATTACGCAGTGCACAAGATGGTGTAGCAATATTACGCCTGCGCCGAGTTCCCTACAATCGATACTGACACTTATCGTGCAAGCAGGCATGTCCCACTCCACCATCTATTGTTGGATAGTATAACATACGAATGACTGGTAGTCTGATTTTTTTATTATTATTACTTTGATATTGTTTGGCATTGTTCAAAAACAGTGGACTTAAAATTTGCCTTGGGGAACACGTCTAACCGTATCACAGATGCTCCTGACTTAGCAGTACATTGGAAGTTACGGTAACATACTCCCCAAGTTTTCTATTTTCTCCTATTAATAGGCTGGTTTTTTAAGTTGATTTTTTTTTCCTGGATGCCAGTTTAATGCGGTATTACAAAAATTGATGTTACACGACTACACAAAAATAAAGTTTGTGGTACGTAACCTATCTTTGTCTAGTCAGTGGAGTAACTACAATGTACAGTGGCTATGGGGCATGACCGCAGAACATCAAGGGCGTAAATGGATGGGCTAAAAATGTAAGCGCCCGCTTCGAAGCTCGAAAAAGTAAATATGTTGACAAAATTATCAAAGGTAATATTCCTAATGCAAAGATAGTCATTGATTATTTTTTGGAGCATGAACATTTTTGTTTCCACTACACTTGTGATCTCTATGTTGATAGATTATAAGGAGGTAAAATCTGTAGTGTGCCAAAAAGATCGATAACTACCTGGTGAGGGGGGGGGGGGTGCAATTTCACCCTACCCCTCGACATTGGACTGCCCTGTTCTCGCAAATGGAAATTGTTCATGGTTAATCGGTCCATATCGCTTGTATCAATTAGGGATGCACCGATGTGCTCAAATGCCGATTCCAATGTCCGATTGAGATGTTGAAAAAACATCGGCCGATATCCGATTCCGATAACTCGTAGTCCGATGTTTAAGAAACTAAAGTGAAACTAAGTTACATTTTCCATTGCGTCAAAAATAATTAAGACAATTTCAGAAATAAAATAAAATATGTCTCTAGGCCTAAAATTTAGCACCCAGAAGTTAATTATAAGCACACCTGTCACAAAATAATTTAACAAAATTGTGGATTTCCGATGCTTTTACATCTGCTGCCTAAAACCGATGCCGATGCCCCGATGACAGATGTAGACTAAAAAGGTCGATTACCGATGTCCGATGCCAACATCGGTGCATCTCTAGTATCAATTACTTATCTGACGGAAAAATCTCACTTTATAACAAAATTGGATTCAGTTCCAAAGTCAAAAGTGGTCCGTATGTTGCTGTCGAAGTTGCTGTTACATCTTTCCACTGTTGATTCTTGGTTAAATAGTTTTGAAAATGCGCAAGTGATCGTTCCTTGCAGGAAAATGCACTGCAAACTTGTAAATGCAATACACAGCTCCTCTGGCGCATAGTTATTCCAGAGTAATATATGTCACTCAATGCGGGAGTAAACAATTTGGGCCTGATTACACTCTTTCACCACATTTTGATCTTCCTCCAAGCTTTATTTAACCCTTTTTTAGCATGTCTTAAGTATGTGATTCTGGTTTTATATGGCTCTAACTAGTTTTTGAAAAAACGTCTTTGCAGAACATACTATGAAAAATCGAATTGCAAATTACTTAAATTTCCTAAAAGTTCGCACACTTTCACAACATCAAGACAGACCTTATTTCGCTAATGACCTACGACACACTGCTGTATTCTTCAGGCTTTTGGGTTTTTCGGACTTCTTACCACTTCTTTCGCTCCAAGGATATCTTAAGGTTTTTAATTTGAGTGGCGCCGCTCAAATTAAAATCCACTAGTGGCCTTTGGAGCTAAAGATGTAATAGAAGTACGGAAAACCAAGAAGCCTGACGAAGACGGCAGTGTATTGTCAGAAATTGGAGAGATAAGGTATGTCTCAATGTTGTGAAAGTGTGTGAACTCTTTGGAAATACAAGTAACTAACTAGTTTTGGCTCCCCGATTATCATTTTTGCGCATGGGCTCTTATTGTGGTAAGTGCTGGCGGGGAACCCTGTTCTTCCCATACACTTGTCCCCCACGAGCAATGGAATCATCAAGGACTCAGGTTCCAGTTGGTTTCCGCAGTTTATTTTGGCAAGGGCGCCTCACATAGTCAGAGAGCTCCAACATGGTCTGTTGTGCAGTGCGCTTAGTAAGAGCACTGCGAGCAGGCAGGAGGCAAGGGGCACAGTCTTACAGGTCCTGAGTTATAAGTGTTTAAAATTTTTAGTCAAAAACTGTACGGGCGGGACAAAGGGACCAATTCAATTTTTGCTTAGGCTCGTGAATACACGTTTGTCAAAAAAAAACCTTCATTACAGTAATGAAAATGTAGGTGATGGATGAAAACATTAATTCAATTGTTCAGGAAACAATAACGCACAATTTCAGATAGTACAGTACGTAGTCGTACTATAACAGTATTCTTGCAAATTGTCGATATCGGAAGTAAGTGGGTCGCACTTATGTGGAAAGATAACAAAGGTTCTAAAACAGAATGGATTCAACACCTTCCTGAGAAACGAAAGCAACCTGAAAGATAAGCTCTTGAAGAAAAGAAGGAAAGCTGGAAGTAGTGCTGTAGTAGTAAGTGGGCCAAAGTGATAGCTTGTCCAAGATTAATAACACACGTAAAGACCCATCATGTGATGGGTCGATGCTGCTTACATTGGAGACGAGGAAGGTAGTTCAAACGAGAGTTGAGCAGCACATGACAGACATGTGAAATGAAGTGGTTGAAAACAGCTTAGCCACCCATCACATGGAGACAAAAGTATAAAGTAGGATGGGGAAGGACACTGCTAAAATCTAGTGTCCCATTCAACAAGGATCTGAGAGGACTAGAACCTTTAGCCATACAACAGGATTTGGGAAAAATGCAGCAGTGATTAACACTCAAGTCCCCTCAAACCCCTGTATTCGTTTTCTCGTACGAGATGATCATTTCACCGAACTACTTCCAAGTATGGTAGGCGACGCTGGAACGAAACGTTCGCCTCAAAAAGTGATTCCAAAACAGACGATGTAGGATGAAGTTGTAAGAATAGTAGTGTCTGATGAAGATAAACATCATAGACGATGGAGCCGGTGTATCAAAAATTTGTAAGAATACTGGTATTGTATTCTACTGTCTGAAATTGTGCGTTATTGTTTCCTAAACAATCGAATTAGAGACGAACTTTCAGAGCACAAACCACTACCGAATTTTCAATGAAACTAGTTCCACAGATGATCACCAATCAAGATTTGTTTTTAGACATGCATGACAGATATTTCTTGGTGAATTTATTTATTATCGTCAGTGTTCCCTCACCCCCAGGACACAGCCTTTGTACAAAGATTGACCTTTATCAGAAATTAGAATACTTGGTGACGGGATGGTCATATATGGAACTGGTTCCAAGCTTCTTTGTAGTGTGTGTATTTGTCGGCAGTTACTGAAAATTTACTGTGTGTTCTATATTTTCAGGCACAGCGGTGCTTCAGTAAAGCAGTGCATTTACGTCCCGATTTACAGGAATTGTGGGAAGAAGATCTGAATTGGTCGTACTCATTGCTTCGTCAACATGAAAAAATGCGCCTAGCTGCAGAAAAGGCAAAAGAGGCCAATGGGAGTGTGATCATTACAGAATTAGGGACCGAAACCAATTCTGAAAATAAAGCAGTTTCACAGTACGTCCCTCCGCTGAGGACAGATAAGCCTGATGAGAAATGTGTGATGGACAAACAAAAGGCGTGGGTGAGAATGAGAGTGTCATGAAATCTTTGATTATGAAGTTTGGGATGGATTCGTCATTCCTCGTGACTCTAGTACCGAGCGCATAGTAAGCGTTGTTCCGTCAAAACAACCGAGCAAACCTTCAAATTGCCACCTACCAGATGCGACGCATTGGGCTACGATCAGTTGCTTATAACGTTATACAGATGGATTACAGAGAGAACGTAGAAAAGAATAGTGACGCACCGAATCTCAACCGAAACAAACGTTTTGTCTTCAAATAGGCTTGCCCAAGCATGATTTGAATGAGGGGCTTCGTACGCAACGTCAAGCTTTAACTGTTGCAGCTTGGTGGCCTTCTAGTCTCACTAGAAACACTTTACACGCTACTGAAAGTTAAGTCCATCTGTTAGAAAGACGGGTCCATCCCATTGTAATAATCATAGATGAACAGTCTTGGTGGTGCCCGAATGAATACTTCAGTGTTTTGCCTTCAATGATGAACCACTTGTTAATTGTAAATAGGTAATGAAAATAAAGTAGCTGTCTGTTACTGTTTTAATTATTATTACATTGTTGAGTGCTTAAAAATATCTTTAAAGAATTTCATAGCAAATAATCAATAACACATCACAAGGTAAAAATTCAAGGCTTGAAAAACCTTGTGAATGGGAATTTTTATTGTCGAAGCGTTAAATTTTGTTAATGTATTGATGACTGCAGTTAATCACTGTAATTAAGGCTCGGCCGTACCGATATTAGCATCGGTATCGGCACTGATACAAGCATCTATTTGGTAAAATATCGGTTTTTACGAATTTTTGTCAAAAATTTACCGTTTTGATGTTCCAAGACACCATTCGAATAGTTTTTTTGAGAGCTTTCCAATGGTACTAATTTCAGAGCGATAGCTTCAGTCGTTCTCAAATTATTTAACAAACACCAAAGACAGGTTCCAAAAAAAATGCACTTGACTGCAAGAAGCTTGCTCATAGAGCTTTGAGATTGGGAATTTTTCATCAAATTTTGTTTCTTAATGTGGAAGAAATATTAACTTTACGGCGAGTAATGCTTAGAAGTATCGGTATCGGTGAAGAAACATCGGACCGCATCAGGATCGAATCGGTGAAAGTTGGTACCGGCCGAGCCTTTACTATAATAGTAACGTTACACCTGAATTAAAAAATAGTAAAAAATAGTTTAATCAGCCTAATGCATTTCGTCTATGAACGATATTTCCCAGGATTGGACTGGTGTTAGATAGAGGCGCTACGTAGTTGAAGCAATTCATGCCAGTAGGGGCAGCTGAGCAATCGCAGTTCCATGCTGTATTCCTCCTACGTCCATGTCCTTTGGTGATGCGTAATGTTAGGTTATTTTTCATGGTTACCTGCCTCTGCAAACAAGTGAAATAAAACTTTAAAAAAAACTGAATAAACAGAAGTTAGCAAAGAAAAAGTTGCTCTAAAGCACACACAAGTTCCTAACACTTTAGGACGCTTTTTGTTAAATCAAGTATGTCACAAAAATACTAGGTAGTAAAAAATGGAAATTTTTAGGTAATTTTTATAATTTCCGTTGAAAAATAACCTGGAAATTTGCTTTTAGTTTACCTTGAAAAAGCCTTGAAAATGGTTTTGTCCATTATGTACGAACTTCTATAACGACGACTTTGTTCGTCCGTCGCCTTTTTAGGGGTAGTCAAGTGGACTTTAAAACACAGCAAATTAAAACCTTTTTGCTTCCTTATACCTAATAGGCTTTCTCAATGAAACTCAATGAAATAATCACACTTGATCTTCGCATTTAACCACTGAAAAAAAGACGTGGAACCTTTAAAAAAACGGATTTTGTTAACGACACACATTAGCTTCATTTAAAATAGTCTCGACACCGTGTTGCATGGATAATATGCCTACAATCGAGCCCAA
This sequence comes from Lithobius niger, assembly GCA_023313725.1. Taxonomy (NCBI): domain Eukaryota; kingdom Metazoa; phylum Arthropoda; class Chilopoda; order Lithobiomorpha; family Lithobiidae; genus Lithobius; species Lithobius niger. The sequence continues at coordinate 21,226 of JAHWFP010072251.1, read as the reverse complement.
TTTTTCGTTAGCTGCTACTTCACAAAATTAAAACAGCCGGTAAATATAGGTGTACAAAGCTTATAATTACGCCTTCAGGATAAATGCACATATACCACCACAGGATAGCACATAGTTGTTCGTCTGTTACATTTTTGTTAAATCACCTTCATCAGAACCCCCGCCAACAAACTTTTTAAAAAGTCGTCACATCACATCTCTTGGAGCGTGGGACCTGAAACGGGAATATTTTTCGCGCAAACTTGTAAAAACCAAACAAAAAGCATTTTCAACCGGCTCGTATTTGACGTGGTGTATTCGTTTACGTTCATTGGTCACTTAACCTGGCTGGTTTTCTCAAAATCCTTGAGAAATGTGTTCGAGAGTGCTCGCTTATATTCCATGTTTCGCAATTTCCTTTTTTTTTTAGCCTTCCATCGTCTACATTCTTTGTACGTGACCCACTATTGTTGTAAAGAAAAGATTTTTTTGTGGGGGGGGGGGGGAGTTTGCTGTTAGCATTTTGAAAATGCGGCAGTAGGCTTAAGCGGACAACGCACAAGGAAAACTACAAAGACGATGGCTCAGTTTCCCCATTTAGCCTACAGTACTGTTCAGCAGCACAACCTACAGAAACCCCGCCCCCTGATACCATATTATAACAATCCTTGACAACACATCTCAGCTCTGCCCTCTATACGGGTGATGTGAATGCACTACAGTATCTGACCCATACGAAATGTGAAATAAACGCTCCTGTGCTAACGGGGGAAGATCGAATAAGTAAACAAACAACGGCAAGCTATTCTGAATCGGGGAAAATACACAACTGTTCTGTAGAATAATTTTTTATATTCCAAATTTGACCTAAAATTATGTCATTATACATTATTTTTTGTTATAAAGGGTGGGGCAGAAAGGACGGAACGCCCTTGGCAATCAAAGATGGTTAATGTTAGGATAATGAAACTTTGCATGGTATGTAGGCGAACGGGAGGCCAACTAGTCATGAATCGATCACTGACCTTGATGCATATTTTCAAGGTAATCGTGATGCTAACTTTTTAGCTATGCTTCATAGAACTCCAGTTTAAATTAGAAACTTGTAGACATTGGCAAGGCATGGCCATCGCAAAAAAAAAAGAATGAAATTCGGTACGCTAGTTTAGGAGTTAGGAAAATTGCAAGCATCATTTTGTTGTGCTGACCTAGTGGCTTTCCTGCCAAACAGTGAGTGTAAAATTAAGTCCAGTGGTCCTCAAAGTACATGAAGCATGCTTGGAAACAAACAGCAACTGACACACTGATGACTCGACACTAGCTCAACACAACCTGCTACATTACACGTATAAACAGAATGGTGCTGCAAACTACAGCATATTATGCAAGTTGGCATAGTTTAGTCACCGTGGTCGTCTAGAAATGAAACTAATGTTGTTCCTCCCTCAGGTTAACATTTCTGATTTGTTTCAGAGCTGATCACGGTTAATGAATTATGCCAATTTTTGTATGCTGCCAACACCATTACCTACCAATACAATGCATGGTGTACGAAAGAGCCTGACAGAACTGTTTGGCAGGAAAACCACTCGGCCAGCACAACACAATGATTCTTGTAAGGCCCGTAACTCCTAAACTAACGTACCGAATTTCGTTCTGTTTTTTGCATTGGCCATGCCTTGACACTCTACAAGTTTCTAATTTACACTGGGGTTCTACGAAACATATTTTAAAAAGTTAGCATCACGATGACCTTGAAAATATGCATCAAGGTCAGTGATCGATTCATGGTTAGTTGGCTCCCAGTATGGCCGACATACCATACAAAGTTTCATTATCCTAACATTAACCATCTTTGATTGCCAAGGGTGTTCCGTCCTTTCTGCCCCACCCTGTACATAATTCATTATAAGCGAATCCAAATGCATTGACCGAGTAGATGTTCAACCAATATTCGTGACTTTACTTCATTATAATTTAAATTCGCTAAAGGTGGTTTTGTTATAAACAAACTTTACTATATCAGAATAAGCAGATAGGCCTAAAGGGAAAGGGAAATTGCTAACTTAATATTAGTCCCTTTCCATCAGGCTAGGATTTGCGTCTCTGACCTGAGGACCCTTTTTGGCACTACCACCAAACGTCCCTAACAATCTGACTTATACCAGTAGGGACCATACAAACCTGCCAGAGTAAATTGCAATTAGCCAGCAACCAATTATCACACTACATGATCAAATGGGCAGTGCCACTTGCATTGTGTGGTAGTACTACATCCATTACACCCCGCATTATTGTAAAGAGTCTTAATATTTCAATGCTCACTGACCGTACGCAGTCTTTGTGTTGACAGTTCAGAAAGTTTGACAGCAACGTTGTGAAAATGTTTTATCTACAAGGTGCTCTAAACTTCATTCGACCCTGGAACCCCAGAAACACCAAATACAATTATTTATCTCTAAATTAAATAGTTGTGAACATGGATACTATTGATATATTGATCCAGTTAATTTTGAGGAAATTATTTATATGCACTACTTTTCAAAACCACCAACTCAAGCCAGGACACTGCATTTTTGGCCTCGAACCATCCCACCCACTAAATATATCGAACACACTAGGTGTTAAAACTTTTTTGAAAGTTGTTCATTTCGTTATGGCTAAATACGCCATGAAATACGAGTAGCTGCAGATTTAGCCAAGATTTGCCGGACATTGTATGGTCGCTACGAAGTTTATTTTCCGGTTGTTTTTTCCACCATTTGTAAATGGAAAGCTTTGGGCTACCATACAAGGTGTTATTGTAAAGTTCACCGGTGGCAGATCCAGTTTGGACCTCCTGTTTTTCCCAGCTCCTAGCAGGATATCCCAAGGGTGTCACCCAGTCATATCAATGATGTCTAGGTTTATCTAAGTGTACCATCCATCCTGGCAACCCTCTCCAATGTCAACAGCTGGGAACGTAAATTTGCCCCTACTTGCCAAACTGGCGACTAGCAATAGAGAATGACACTAAAATAGGATATCTCAGAAGCCGCATAAGCTAGAGCTTAATAGTCTGATGCATTGTACACAGATGTATAAGGGCTGCACAGTGGCCTTTTCTGCAGTAATAGTGAGGTTAAATTGTACAATTTTGTAAATGCATAAATTAGAAAAGCTAAGCATCGTGCAAGATGTATTTGGTATGTGGCGAGTGCTTTCTAAGTTCTATTGGCAAAGTGGTGGCTGCTTCTGAATTTACATTCGAGGGAGATTTGCATCCGGGCCATCGTTACATCAATAGATTTTTAACACCCTGTGACTCCTGTAATTTCTGGAACTCCCTAACCAACCATTTAACAATCACGACACATGCCTCGCACGATTATGAAAATAACTATATCACTGCCCAGCAATGAAAGGCGAGGTTTGTGAGAATTATTTGAGAACCTGAGCACAGCAAGCAAAACCTGCCGAATGGATATTTCTAGGCATAAAATTTCACCCTGATGTGGAGGCCTTAGTCACAAACGTAACAGCATTTACTGGCAAATTTTCGGAATAGTTTCTCTTAAACTATTTCTGCATGCAGTCAATTGCTATAAGCAAGCATTGGGTATAAAGAAGAGTTTGGGACTACGGAAACCTCCGATATAAACGTGCTGGGGAAAGAATTAATAATTCATCTGATCATAGCTAGAGGAGCCAGGGGTTCAACTTGTAATTTTCTGATTATTTTGTCTTCTGGTAAAAAAAAAATTATTTTGCACATTTGGCCCAGTTTGGCCTTGGTACTACCTAAAAATCGCTTAGTAAATATTTGCTTACAGAAATTATAGGCCTAATCACACAAATGTTAGTCCTAATGGAAAACAAGCAGCGGCAGCGACTACCTAATCGTAACTGGTCTTCTGTACTCTTCACCCACTTCTGCCACTTTTGGGCCACTAATGGTTGATTTGTTGATTTGCTGGAACTCAAGAGAGACACTCGACACAGGTGCCCTGAACCCATCGCGAGTCAACAGCACCGACATGATGGATGCACCCACTTGAACATCCAAGGCCATTCACACCCACAGACTGGACACCTGCCCGGTTGAAACTTGTGCTGATTGCTTGCTGATACGTGGGGCTGTGCAAGGAGAGAAGTAGAGCCAATACCTTGTAAATACCAGAGGCTGCGTTACCTTCCAAATTTGAACGCAGCAGACGACAAAAATGTAGATAGCATCAAAACAAACTTTTTAGGAGGCCGTGTCGAAAATCTTATTGGTACGAAGTGCAGCTATGTTGTGAAAATGAGCGAATGTGAATGGTCAACGTTTTTCTGAAGTTGATAGCGCGTTTCACAGTGACTCTTTTAATGGTTTTTTTGTCGTAATTGGTAAGGTGTGGTGACGACCCAGATTTATCAGAGGAGGTCAGAAAGTTGCTTGTAACGGGAGCCATCCATCAATCTGTAAACTTCAACTTTACGGTACTGTACTCTAAATACGTCAGGATAGGTCGAGCGGATGGCCTAGTGATATTAAACGGAATGATTATTACTTACGTACCGATGAGCTGCCCTCTCGTCCTCTTTGCTACTCCGTACCTGGCTTACGGTCTATCGTAGCCCGTGCAAAGAGCAAGAGACTATGCAGTTACAAGTTGCTCTAGGATCGCGTGTGTTAACTTAAGAAGGTGATTTGAAGAGAGATCGCCGCTACGGTCGGTCCACTGATGGTCGGATAACCCAAGAGAGTCCCAGTCCCCACTCTCGTTCACTCGATGCTGGACCCCTGTGGTGGCGTCCTTGAATGGCTGGGGCTTCTTTTCTTCCCCTCGGGCGGAAAGTGTCCGTCGTCATTATGTCCAGTTGACTATTTAGCACTGCCTGGAAACTGATATGAAAGTTACATACTGGGTTCATTGGTCATTAGATTCGGTGTGTATGTGAACCTCTGGCGTGCATGTGGTAGACTGCGTGTTCAGTCAGATCAGTTTTAAAGGGTTTTGGCTATTTCTACTTCCCTACACATCCACCCCGAAGAGGAACCCAAGGATTTTATAATCCAGACATGGTCATCTCCAAAAAGAACTTGCGGTTTAATCAAAAGCGAACATTTCAAGACGGAGAAGATAGAATCCGTCCAAACGAATTTACCATCTCTATAGACCCGGAAAATGCAGATCTGCACGTTTCTCTTCATACGGCAGTATTCCATCTATTCCAGTTCATCTACAGAGGAACAGTCTACCACTTCGAGGGTCTGCAGTATGGGCTCTGTGCACTCCTCCCTACCCCACCTCTTCACCTCTGTGATGAAACCAGTCCTCGGATTCCTCCACTAACGCAACCCTAGAACCCACTCGCTCCTGGATGATTGGCTACTACGGAACATAAAGCCCCAAAACAGTGCTCCAAGAAGCTCGTCTTTGCGTGGGGACCTGACGAGCGTCAGAGCTAGGAGTCAACAGGGAAAAAGCTCATCTGATACCAGCACAGCGGTTCCAGTTTTTTGGGATGGAATTTTATCTAGCTTCTTTCATCGATCAACCATTGCTAGAAAGAATTCAGAACCTACAGGGAAGCATCTTGGAGATGTGGACAGCATAATGGACTTCTGCGAGAGATTTGAGCAAGATGATAGGACAGCTCGACTCACTAGTAAGTCTAGTCTCTAGTCTGGGGGCTTGGCGTGTCAGGCGCATTTTGCTGGTTCAGGAAGGATGCATGGAGCTAATGGTTCAGCTGGGAATACCAAGTGCCTTTGGAACACCTCCCCAGGAAGAGCCGGTCTTGGTGGTTCCTCCTGTACAACACCTTGGAATAAGTTCCAGGTCACGTGTAGTCACTGGGTATCATTATTTCACAGATTCATCAACAACAGGGTGAGGGAGCTATGGGAACGTGATCACTTACATATTTGTGCCATCTTAGAATTATGTGCCGTCATCATTGCCATCCATTCTCAGTCCTCAGTATTGAAGAGGAAACTGTTCTGGTGACGTCAGATGGTTCATCAGCTGTGGCGTACATTCGCAGGAAGAAGGAATGAAATCGTTCTTCCTACAGAAAGAAGTCGCGACTCTATTTAGCCTGTGCACAGTTTGGAGATCTCCCTTCAACCTCGACATATCGCAGGGAAGCTGAATGTCCTAGCAAACGAGTTGTTCAGAAGGAACACGATACCCATTACACAACGGTGCCTATGTCCAGAAGGAACATGATACTCACTACAGAATGGTGCATATGTCCATCAGTGTGCAGAATGCTTTTCCAGATGTGGGGGACGCCTTGGGTTGACCTCTTTGCTACCAGGGAGAACTGGTAAATATCAAACTTTGTGTTGCCCTTCCCGAACGAACAGGCATTGGCGACAGACAGCATCAGTCTCTCTTCGGAGAGAAAACGGGCGTACATATTCCTATCCTTCCCCCTCCTCCAAATAGTCCTCAACCAGATCCAGTGATCATTCATTATAGTAATCCCAACAAGATCCAGAGGCTGGAGGACAAAGGGACCATTCATCGTAGTAACCCCACTACGGCCAGCAGCTCCTTGGTAGGTGGACATCGTGGAACTGAGCAAGGAGGACCCTATCGAACTCCCACTTAATAGGGACCTCTTGTCTCATCACAGGGGAAGGACCATGCATCCGAATCTGGACAGTCTACACCTTCGCTGTTGGAGACTTTGAAAGCATTCCCATAAAGTTTGTACTTCACTCAGCATGTAGTAAAAGGATTCTGAATTGCCATTGAAGATCTGCACTGAAGGTTTACAAGCAGAAGTGCAAGAAATAGTTTTACTGGTGCAGGAAGGAGAGATTGGACCCAAGTGGACATAATGAACACGCAGTGGCCAACTTTCTTGAGCTTTTGTTCCGTGAGGACCTACTGACAATGGCCATTAAAGGCTACAGGTCAACCATCAATTCGGTCCTAACCCTTTCTGGAGCAGCTAATGAAGTAGATATAGAGTGGCAATCACAAGACTGATTCAAGCTTTTGGAGTGCAGCATCTGAGGACCAGAGATCTATTTCAGGAATGGTTTCTTCACATCCTACCATATAGCTTCTTCAAGAACCCCCCACAAGCCACTCCATCAAGACTCGGTCATACAGCTCACTCTCAAAACTCTCTTTCTGATAGCACTCGCAATAGCAGCTAGACAGGGAGAAACCACAGCTCTGGTCGGAGGAAGATATTTTTTTACGCTATACGAGGACTGGTCGAACGTGTGTTTCTTATTCCCTCCAGACTTTGGAGTGAAATGTCAAACACCGGAAGGACCTCCAACCCCCTTTGTGGTCAAATCAGTAACCCCCTCGTGGGACATTAGAACCCAGAAAAAAATCAGTGCCCCTTGTTCAAGTGCTCCATTTTTACTTGGTGGCAACCAATCACCTGGAAGTGATCAGGACAAAACCACCCCAACAAAAGGAAATGATGCTCCTAAGAACCCTCTTAACAAACCAAGTTCAACCATGGATTCCACTGTTCATCAAAATAAAGAAGGGACTGGAAGACCCACCATGCTAATGTATCACAATGGAAATGCAAAGTTATCAAGAAAGCCAGTGGGAAACTAGCATGGAAGAAAACCCAAGCTCCAAGAAAGTTTAATTCGGATCGACCAGCACATTCTTGTGGCTTCTGAGGTTGCCCTACAGAACATCTCTACCAATTTTCCACTTTGTGGGAATTACTTCTGCTGAAAATGCCATTTGGACAGTTTGAAACATCCAAGGTCAAAGGTGACAAAGGGTTTTTAAAAATGTATTTCAAATATTTAAACATTTTTTTAATATTTAAAAACTGACTTGATCTGTGCATAACGCAGGGTACTGACTGACAATTTGACCATTGGTAATACCCCAGAGACAGAGGGATTGGTGGTGGTCACGAGTGGAAAGGAATTACGGAAGTGGAAGAGGGAAGGTGCAGCCAGGCATTTGAGAGAAAGTCTTATTCACTGTTAGGTACCAGGAGGAGAAAAGTAGAATTGGATGGTAGGGGTGTTACCAAGATGACTGTGGGAGTGTTCTGCCATTTAGGGCAAGAGGGGGGTGTTGGATACCAGGAAACTAGTGTGGAAGGGGGAAGATGAGGATGCCACGTGTGGGTTTTCTGAATTGGCATATGAGACCCTGAACCATATTTTAGTGGAGTGCTGGGGTTGGAAGATCTAAAGAGGAGGTAGAAGTGGGGAGGGAGGAGAAGAAGAAGCCACTCAAGGTGAGAGAGGGGTGGAGCGGTGGAATGATATTCTCCTGGGGTGGTGGAGTAGGAGGAAAGTGGATTTACGTCGTCGGTTGGGTGCGGATGTTTGGAGGAAGAAGCTATAGACTTTCTAGGTATGCTGCTTGCGGTTGCACTTCGTTTCAAAAGGGAACCCACCATCATCATCCCCACATTCGAATTTCCCCTCTACCTGGTTGCCAAACAACATTAATACATTCCAGGCAAGCCCCCAACCTAGCTACGGTAGTAAGAGTGTGCTTTGCTTACGAGTGTTGCTTGGCAACCAGGTAGGGGGGAAATTCGAATGTGGCTGGGTGGGTGACAGTTGGAAATATGTACTAGGATGCGCGAGAGCTCCTGAGGTGTAGATGGTTACTTTGTTTGGCGTTCTTGGTGTTTGGACATTTCACTGTGCTTCTTCAGGTTACAATAAAAAGAAAAAAAAATCGTAGCTCCCACACTTCATCTTTCAGACCTGAGGGCGCCTGAAATCAAAAGAGGAGGTGGTGTTTGTGTGTGCTTGCTTCCACACACAAACACAAACACCAAAATTTCTTAAAACATGGAATTCAAAATACCACGAATAGTAATTACCAAGGACGTGCACACACGTGGGACGTAGGGGACGCCAGCCCCTGCCCTCATGTCAAAGTGCCTTTTTATGAAAGAAAAATGGGCGACATTTTTGCTGGAGCAGTGGTGTAAAAGGGCCAAAATAAAGGGATAATATTAAAATCCCAGAAAGGAGGGCAAAAGAGGTAATAAAAAAAAAAAAAGAGGTGAAAACGCCACCCAAAAAAATACACTCAGAAAAAAGTAAATTGCCCCTGCCCTTTCAGGGGTCTGTGCAATTACAAGAATAAATGGGTGGCATTCCCTTTTCGCTTTTTTTTTGTTTTGTTTTGTTTTGTGGGAGTACGTACAACCCCCACCCTCTTCCCCCTCCGATTAGGGGTGGGTGTGTACTGAATACACATGCTCCGCAGAAACTTAATAATATATGGTGACATCATTTCCCTAGGGATATCACATGAGCGGAGTAAATAGAGGCAAAGCTTGATAGGGGACAACATGCAGCCAATAGTCGACTTTCCAAGGCCAATTAAGATAGAAGTTGCGTTCCTCATTTTACTAACTAGAACCTCGACTTCTAACTCAGATGGCCTTGCTTCTCCGACTTCTGAGATCCTGACATCCCGTGACCCGAACTCCCCCAAGATATTTTTTTTTATATGACCTTTCCAAAGTTCCATGAGAGAAAATACCGAGAGCCGTAATTTTCGATGCGTGTATGCCGATGAATTATATAGGTCAGTGTGCCAATGAACCATAGAGGTCAGTGCTACAATTTCATCTGCGACGTCACTTCCGTTCAGCCTCTTCCACGCATGCGCAACCGTCTCCATCCGACCGGCGAATCTGCCTTTTAGCGTGAGACGGGCCGCTGGAGTCAAGGACTTTTAAAACTTTTTGACACTTTCAACTTTTTAAACTCCCACCATGGATCCCGAAGCGTTCCTGGACCTGGCCAACCAGGTGACCAAGTTGAAAATGTATCCATATTTTGAAGTGGCCCACGCAGTCATCACGTGTTTATATGTGAGAGACGATTTGGCTGGAGGTAAATTACCTGCTCCTTTGAAAGCTACTTGGTTCCCTCATCTCAATCCCGACTCCCCAGATTTGGGCTAAATTTACCCTCTTGGGTCTAAATTGGACATATGACCCCCGTCAACTCCGCTCCCTGCATGCTCGTCGGGGCATTAAATTCCTTTTTTGATTTGTAGCAAATTTTAGGAAGTTTTGTGCTGTATTGGGCAAAGTAATTTTAAATTTAAGGAATATTTGGTTTGGAAATGTGTGTTGCTGTGGCCCGTGGGTGTAGATATCTTTGAAAAAAAATAGCCGAGTACTGCCTTGGTATGTTAACTATGAGAACTATGTCTAGTAGGCCTATTCTGAGGTGAAGGAAATTTGATACGGACTAGATAATAAATTGACGAATGCCGAGTTTCAATATCTGACTTGATTTGGGTTTGAACCAGCAAGGATGTGTACCCTAAAAAGATGTGGTTAGATTGGAGTTTGTCATAGTGAAATAATACTATTTTGAATTTTTGCTAGTTGTAATTAATTTTTGATGGTTTCTGGATGTACTACCAATTGACCTACACCTGAATATACTATCGTATACTTAAACTGCGAAATACAAAATAGTGTATATACATGCTGATATGCAAAATACAAGATATTACCCAATTACTTAAACTACTAAATACCAAATTATAGCCTACACCCAATTACTTAAACTGCCGAGTCCTCGGTAGAACAACATTCAAAAGTCTTTAGGCGAAATTGACCGTAGCATTTAGTCTAATCAAATTGAAAGCCAGTTAACTAAATTAATTGATGAAAATATTGGATGCTTATAGAAGATAACACTTAAAACAAGCAGACATAAGGATATGATGAAAACTGATGTCAATTAATTATGTGCACTTTTACAGTAAATTTAAAAAAAAAAGTAGTTCTCTGTTTTGACCTAATAATGTGAAACTGGAACCTTTCAAAAAAATTCATGTGCAAGTTTTCCCAAGTTCTAAAAGAGAACTAGTTTTATTAAGTAAGGAAAATGGTGTATTTGAAAGTGGGCTACGGCAGTTTGTATTTTTGTGCTAGTTGTATTGGATTCACATGTTTAAGACCTTACCAAAAGAAATAATGTTAAACCATGTGACACTTTGTTACATCCAGAGATAGGCCGACATGACTTTTCACTGATCGCATCCAATCCGATACCGATGAAGTGTAAACCGATACTGATGTTGATACCGATAATGATTCACACAAAAAAAGCACGACTGAAAATTTCATTTCCTTACAAATGCAACGTCTGTTCCTGGTTTTGCATGGGTTCCGACTGTTTGAGATTATCCAAAAAGTTCTGTGCAGCAATAACAACATTTTAACTGTTATTCCTACTTATGGCTTCAGTACATTCATCTTCTCAGTTAGATTTTAAGTTGGTCGTTGTAAAATTTGAGCTTCGGAATGATCATGTGGTACATTTCATTACAAACTGGGCAAATGGCTTTGCTTTATTCATTGGTTGTTGCTTTTGCTGTGCTTGGTATCAATTTTGCAGGGAAGACGATTTGTTTCGCGGCATAAGGAATATCTGCAGCGGAAGCCTTACAATGATTCGATACCGATATAGCAAAAATACAGATAGGCCTGAATACCGATTATGCCGACATCAATATCGGACTATCCCCAGTTACATCGTAGCGGGAAATGTTGTATCAAATAGCTAAATAAACTAAAGCAAAAGGCTTTTAAAACTAAAGACGTGTTGAATTGGGGCAGGCACAAATTCCTGTTGTCCCACAGGCACGTTTCCTGGGTCGGGTGTTCGATTCCAGGTTGTCTTGGCTTCCACACTTACGCCAGCTTAAAGACAAGGCTTTGCGGGCGCTTAACATCTTGCGGGTCCTGTCGGGCACTTCATGGGGTGCCGATCGCGCTGCCATGTTGCGCCTCTACCGAGCCCTTGTCGCAGCAAACTTGATTATGCGTGTATGGTCTATGATTCGGATAGTGACTCCACTCTCCAGATGTTGGACACAGTGCATCACAGTGGCCTGCGTGTGGCGACTGGGGCTTTTCGAACTTCTCCAGTGGTCGAAAGATCGGCAACCGCCGTGTACAGTGGCTTAATGTCAACAGCACGTAGATGCAGCAAGATTAACACAGTACCACCTACCCCAAAATTTTATGCTCCACACAGTTCAGCAAACCAAAAATATTTTCCCTTGAATTTTCGGTGAAAATAGGCCGTTCACCTTCTTCAGAACACAACGAGGCACTAAACTTCAAAAACGAACGTTACATGGTTGTGGCCATGATCAAGCAGACGACGTGCGAGTGAGAGAACCACTCCAGTGGTCAGCTATGCTGAGGCCTCGGAGCCACCTTTGGCCATTCGTCGGCGACAGCTTGCCATTCAGTATGCTGTGCGTTTGCGTGCTGTGCAATCCAGTCCTGCTTGGTCCTTGGTTTTTGGGCCAGACTTGCGAGTCGGTAGACGCAGGGTGGGTAAGGGTGATTTCCGCGATAGGCTCCAGCAGTCCTGTCAGGAGATAGCCTTTGAAATGCCCTGCGTCGTGAGGCTTGGGAGAATGCCAGTTGCCCCTTGGCTTGTCCCAGCTGGCAGTTTCATTTTCGCTCTGGCGTCCCTCCTGAAGGGTTCCACTCTCCCAGCAAGGTACTTACAGGAGTTCCGGCGGCTGAGTTCTCGGTACGCCGGTTATCAGCGCCTGTTTACTGATGGGTCGAAGTCCGACGTTGGCGTGGCGTGTGCTTGTGTGTGTAAGGGTGTAACGGTTGCCCATCGCCTTCCATCAGGCTATTCTGTGTTCTCTGCAGAGCTTTTGGCTCTTGGTTTGGCGGTGGAATGGATCCTTGACCTTCAGGGCACGCATTTCATTGTCTTTAGTGATTCCATGAGTGCCCTGGAGTCCTTGGCGAATTACAATCCTCGGAACCCCTTGACACAACGTGTCCAAGCTTTGTTTTCCCGCTTTCCTGGCCAGCGGAAAACCGTGCTTTTCTGCTGGATCCCGGGCCATGTTGGGATAGCAGGGAATGAACAAGCTGATTCTGCTGCGAAAGGGGCCCTTTCTGGCCCTCTCGGTAGGGATCTCAGCCTTGTTCCCTCAGATGCCTTTCCAACTCTGCGTCTGAGGTTACACGCTTTTTGGCAAACCTTGTGGGACAGACAGGACGGTAATAAGTTACGGGCCATTAAAGGCACTGTCGAGGAGTGGCACTCGGCGTGTCGCCGCAGTCGCCGTGAGGAGGTTGTGTTGGCCCGTTTGCGAATTGGTCACACCCGACTTACTCACTGTTTCCTTTTGCGGAGGGGTTGACCCTCCTGAATGTTCTTGGTGTCGACGGCCACTTACGGTCCGGCACTTACTTGTTGATTGTCGCCATCTTGATGGTGTTCGTCGTCGGTTCCATCTTCCGCATGACATTGCGCGTCATTTGGGCGATAAGTCTGTCCTCTTGTCCGGTGTTTTTCAATTTTTGCAGGAGGTACAGATGTATGACAAGATTTAGATTAGGGGTTTGAATAACATCTCTGTAATGTGTGGTGCAGTGGCAACCCGGACCACTGCACTGTGACTGAGGTTGGCGCTAATGACCATGTTGTCGACGCGCCATTAAGCCTCAATCCCCCCTCCCCCCCGTGTTGAATTACTAGTTAATTTCTATGAATAGTGCTCTTCTTCCTGAAACACTGAAGATTTTGTGAAGATATGTTTGAATTTCATACAGTGTTACAAATACTTATAGCTACCGTAGAAGGAAATAACTGGGCACAAAAACTTAATTATTCCAAATATGTAATAGGGTCAAGCTTGCCGTACCAAATATAATTTTGCCAATTTAGCCAACACTGGAGTTTCACCCTTGGGAAAGTAAGCCTGATGTGTTTATGGGAATTATCCTTAAAGAAGGGTTGGAATTTAATAGGAGGTAGAGTGGACAAAATGATAGTGTTAGTACGTTGTAAGTTCACTGGATGCCGCCACATGCATTTGGGCCTGTATTTTGTGATTAGACGTATAATAGTTGTGTGATTAGGCCTATATTTGTGTAATTAGGCCTATATTTGTGTAATTAGCCTATATTTGTGTGTTTAGGCTCAAGGTCGAGTGGAACGATAGTAGCCTAAATAGGAAGGTTGGTCAATCCCAAGCTCATTATTCATTTTACTGCGAATATGTCGTGCGGTGTCACTGGCTCCGGTTTGATTTGCTTGTATATGCAAGTGCGTAAGCTGTTATGTTGAGCTTCATTGTTAAGTCAGTGGAGACAGCAAAATCAACAGCCAATGGAAAAACAATATGCAAAAAGCTCGCAATAGACCTCCCTGATCAGGCCTCAATTTGTGTAATTAGGCCTGTATTTGAGTAGTTAGCCTGTATTTGTGTGAGTTTCAATAGCAACAGCATTTTTATACAGTAGGCTAACAAGACACAATTTGACATTTCTATATTTGGTGCCATTTCTTGCTACTAGATGCAGTTAGTGCAACTGTCTACAGCACTCATACTGTCTGGCAGTTTAAAATAACTTGCATTTTTTTAAGATGTTAGGCTACCTTTTACGTTGAGGCAGAAGAAGACTGGCAATGTCGGGGAGTGACGAAATCACGACTGGCCTCAGGTACTTATTCTGCTTTAAAAAGTATGGGTGAGGGGAAGTTCCTAGCCACAAACTTTGCTCAAACCCGTGCTTTTGGAGGAGGTAATTAGAAACATGAATGTAAAATAACTATATACAAAATAACATAAAATATAAAATAACATCAGTGATGTGACAATGGCGTCTAATAGCAAGCATGAAATAGTACTAAATATTGTAATTTTGAATTCTTCATTAATATTGTTGTCTGGGCCAATGCACTTCTCAGCCCTGCCTGGCGAGATGCACCTACACTATTAGCATCATTCTGTTTGTGTGAATGAAACAGTTTTGGAGCTGCAAACTTATTTAAAATTGAGCCAGTTTTTCTACATGATCTTAGTTGCTTACTTCCAAGGAATTACACGTAACAAATTTAATTGAAGAAAACCTAGCCTACAGTAAAAAAATAAATTTAAACAAGTGAAATTAAAAATTGCCGTTAATGAGGTGTGTGTGTGTACACAAACTGGTGATTTTTTTTCCGTCTGTTTTTTGGTTTGGCGTCCCTTAGCTTATTGGGGGCTCCTTAAATTTTGTCCAGGGCCCCGAAGAACCTTGTAATGTGGCCTTGAAACAATCTAGTTCAGGGCAAAATGCCATACCTGGATTTAGTAGAAGTTTCCAACAACTTTGTTAGGGACCAAACAGAAAGTTGACAAGTCTTTGGAATTTTGTGAGAATGTCATTCAAGTGACAAATGTACAATTTGTTCGTTTTGGGGGAAATGGGGGTTTGGGTATATATGTTTATTTTGGGTACAGTACGCTACAAAATAAAAGAAAATAACCATAGGCCTAAAGAATCTATGAGGACATTCTTTGTCTCCTTCCAAGAAAATAAAAAATGTTCGTATCACTTTTAAACTGCTTCCTCCTGGACTGATTGTCTGATGTAATGGTTCGCAATTGTTCTTTGTAAAACAGAGCAGTAGATGAACTGTAAGGTATAGCTATTATTATGTCAGCATCACGGAATGTGAAATAAACACAGTCTTTCATAGTTGCTAGATTTACTTAACTTATGCTGACAACATGTTTTCAAACATGCGAAACCAGAGAGAGTGTGTACACAGGCAAGCACTTGAAACGTGTACGAAATGAAAACAATTTTAGATTTGTAATCACAGGGATGTAATTTGAATGCTTGGCCTACTGCTTCCTGCATGGCAGCAATCCAAAGGGGACGTCTGTGATTGGTGTCACACAAATTTTCAAGTTTATCAACTACCCATCAGTCCCACTTCACCTTGTGTCACCACTTGTGCACCACCACCACCCCCCCCCCTCCCCTCAGGTCTCTGTGCCCGCACAGTTGCCATCCTTGAAATTTTTAAAGCGTTTATTCTGCTTCAATGGCAGAACTAGCTAATAACATCATTATAAAAGTTAAGAAATTTATAATTTCATATTTGTTTCTCGACGAAGACCCATTTCACCCAAATATGAATTCTAAGGCTAAACTTGTAAGTAAAATATGCAAATCTGTGATGGTTTGCATTATACAACATGGTGTAAGCCGGAAACAAGATCGAATCACAGAATAATGTTGAGAACTCAACTGCTCAAATAAAAAGGTGGCAGTTACTTTAACTTTATTCAATACATCGATTTTGACGTTCAAATATACCAAATTCATCGTCTCGACGAGCGCTTTCCAGTTGTATAAATTAAGTCACTAGCTCAAACCGTTTAAAGTTTAAATCCTAAAAACTGGAAAACCATTTGTACACGTTGACCCTCTCACGCTGTTAAACAGCATCTAACTTGTTATTATACTCAATTAAAAAAGATACTTGCAAAGTAAGTGTGTTCACCAAATACTTGAACTCGGCTCGATCCTCGATTCTTCTGTTGCAACAAGTCGGCTCAACTCGACTCAAATTAAAATTATTCTACTCTTACACCCCTATATATTATGACTCTTCTGTTAGTAGTCCTGTATATATCAAGGTGCATCACTACTGCTTTTAGTCAAATGTTAAAGGGACACCCGGCCTGCCTTATAACTGCCATGCGCAGTAGCCATCCGCGCATTTACCACTGCTAAGATCGGCTGGGGTGGTAGCTTCGTTCCTCACAGCGAAGAACGTAACTACTGTCTCATTTGGCATTGCGCCAAATAGATAAGCCAGCGTGAACGCATTAATTCTGTTGTCAAAAACCGGAATGATTCTTGTATATTAAAATCATAATTTATAATTTTCTAGACTAGTATCTTATAATTTTGTTTTGGCTATCTATTAGAATAATTAATTTTAATTTCCACTGCATTAACCTTTTAGATTTTTGATATCATAGTAATTACTAGCAAACAATTAAAATTAGTACTGCGCACACGCAGATAAAACTTCAAGGTCATTGTAGGCGTGCAAATCATCATATTCGTTCTGGAAGAACGTAAATAAAGTTCCCCAATATTCAACAGAAAATCTCCTAGACGCCACATTTGAAAACGGACTTTGAGCAAGGAAAAGACTAACGGTAAGTAAGTAGACCTTTGGGGCCGTACTTGATGTGGGGGATAAAAAAAATGGCGCTGGGAAGTATATCCCTTTAAACATGCATACCACAACCACTATCCATATTTCCTAACATGTAGCAGAATTAACTTTTTAAAAACTGATTTAGGCTTGTTGAAAATGCTGCAGTCGCTATTTTTCTGAAGCCATTTGTAACCATTGTGTCAGCTATAGTGAAAGCAATGGGTCGTGAACGAATTAGTTGATCAGGCCTCAAATCAGCAAAATGATAGGTTTAGTAGTTTTTTTTATCATCCGTAATACTGCATCAACATTGGTATCTGATAGAATCCAATGGTTTAACGTGGACTGGTATTGGGGGGGGCGGGGGGGGGCCAAGGACCGGAGCGTTTGTGATATTACACCATGTTCAATCGCTTGTTCAGGTCTCTACCCTGAAGTAGCCAGTTGTCCAACAAATGGTTGTAATTTCTTTAGTGGATAACTTTACGTTAAAAATTACCCTGGAACCAAAAATTATTCATCGCGCTCACTTTCAAAATCGGTATATTGTCAGTATCTTGCAAATGTTCGACTGTATATCAACAGGCTTCATCAGGCACGATAAAGGAAAAATGAGTCCTCTGGTTACATCTTCGTCGTTTTCGTCTGCTCGAATAGAACATCCACGACCCCCAATATTTACAAGGTCAGCTCACGCAAATGGCATGGCCACCTATATTTACAATGCCGCGTTCACTTGCCCAAATGGCATGGTCCTCATAAATAACAAGGTCCAGGCTTTTTCTTTACTTGCTACTTTCACTCCATCATCGCTGGCTTGGGTTAACCTGGACTAGCATAAGGGCAGACCCATAGGACCTGACACCGGAGCGTTTGTGATATCACACCATGTTCAGTCTCTTGTTCAGGTCACTACTCCCAAACAGCCAGTTGTCAAACAAATGGTTGTAACTTCTTTAGTGAATAATTTCTCATTAAAAATTATGCTGTACGGAGCTTTAAGGCATAAAGAAGTGTGAAAAGTGTACCCGTGTTATGTATGATTCGTCCAAGAAAAAAAAAAGCCCTTTTTCGACCAGAAACATTGAAATGAGGACGGCGTCTCATTTCTTCTCGCACTGGTCGGGACTTATTCATCTTTTAGCATTGCTTTGGTGAAATAAAGTCCTTGCAATGTCGAGTCAACTGTCCTGAAGCCGGGAAGCAAAACATGCAGCTTCTCTCCTAGACAGCTTTGTGACAAAAGGTGGAGTGCGAAGCAAGAGTTACGACATAGATATTCATATTATATTTATAAGCTCCTGCTTTTAGAAGTAAAAACTACTTGGCGACCAAACCCTAGTTTAAAAACATCAATGCCTTAACGGCACTTTTAATATATCCCTTCAGGGGACTCTCTTCATCGGCTCTTAATCCCTTCTACAACAGTAAGTCAACTAACATGACAAATAACATTAACCACTTTACCCATAGTGAAATTAAACAAAAGCAATGGTTTATTTTTTTCAGGAGCACAGTACTTTTCTCGGAAGCATCCCCTCTCGTGCTGGCTATCTTCCATGCTCTCCATATTTGCTGGTGGAATTCTGGCCAGTTTCCTTTTAGGCGAACCAGTTTTAGGGGCTGTCAAAAACAACAACCAGTTAATCCTGGCCACCATTGTTTGGTAAGTTGACACATTCAATTCTAATAGGCCTATGAATTCTTGCTTAATAGCCTAGGAGTCTATAAATTTCTTTAGGATAAAAAAGGTTGTGATGGTTAAAGTCTTAAATATGATGCAGGCAAAGTTCCAGCCACTGTATTAACGAAGGCCTGAGACTAACACAATTTTGGAGCAGCTTGGATTGGACAATCATTTTGCTCAGCCGGAATCGGAGGTTTCCACTATGAATTTCCCAAGTTAGCTGCTTGACTGCTTTATAAAATATCTTGTTCGGTAGGGCTAAACATTTAGGTTATTAAAAATGGGTTCAGACTTGAGCCATTTTTATGCTTTAATGAACTGGCTCAATTACGCAATCATATGTGTAATAATTAATTCTCCTAAGCCTGAGGTCCCAGATTCAGTCCTCCTCAGCCCATCCCAGTGTATTCAAAGAAAAAAAGCCCCGGAAAGGTGCTTGTGATTCTGGCAGTTGCGGCGTGTAAACGACCCTAGATATTTCCCATTCCCTGATAAATGTATCAGAAAAGTCATCAATTTGACTTGTTTCCCTTATTTTATGATAAATGGACTCACTGTGAATACCGTAGTGGGTTATACCGAGTAAATTGTATCTAGATCCCAAAGAGTAGCTCATGGTCAGCCTTTATTACTGAGCTTTCTGAACATTCTTGAAGAATATTGGTTAAGTCTCGGGAAGGAGGAGGCGCATTTTTACGAATTTAACTTTTAAAATCCGATTTCGTTACCCGTGAGCACCAATTGTTCGGTTCTGTTACTTTTGTTATAATCAGTGTACAGCCAAAAACCAAATTAAGCTTAATCTTGCAAATTTTCGGTGAACAATTTGAAAATTGCCAATACCGAAGATGTAAGAACCTTAGCTTAGGTCGGGAATTTTATTTTTTTTTATTTTGAAGTTCGTCGCTAGCTGTGTTCAGTTCTGTAATGCTTCGTACGACAAACTCTAATTGGCATAGTGGGTTGAGTCGAACTTAAGTCGACTTGAATGAAACTTTCCCCAAGTTTCTCACACCCGTTTATCTTAATAATGTAAGTTTCTCTTTTTTGCAGGTATCTCATCTTTTATTCACCCTTCGACGTAGTCTATAAGATTTGCAAGTTTTTACCCATCAAAGTAGTTTTATCGGCACTCAAAGAAGTCATAAGATGTAAAAAGGTTCATGATGGCGTCATCCATGCAGCCAAGCTCTATCCTAATTCCTACCTTATTATGGTGATAATTGGAACCATCAAAGGTGAGACTACTTGCTTGTTAACTTTTGACATTCTTAGGTAACTTTTACGTTGTTTTTACCATTGTCTTGCATCAACCTTAGAGACTACTACCTTCAAGAGAAAGGTTGTCTCTTCTAAGGATGGCCCATCGTGAAAGTGACACTTTTAAGATTTACACCACACTGTCCTTAGTCCTTACCAAGTTTGGGCTAGGCTATTCTGGTCGGTAGTGGGGTTTGCACTGTTCTTGTACTTGTAGGTATGTCTCTGCTGCAGTTGCTCAACTCAACAAGCGATGAGTCTTTAAAGGATGAAACCAAGTTATGGCTACCCAAGAGTCAAAGCAGGCCATTAAATCGGGGAAATCAACGAAACCTGACTTTTTGTTAAAAAATCCAGCCATCGTACTTTGAATGCTCTGAAACGGTGCCAGAAACATGACGCTCAAATTAAAAAAGTCAATACGAATCAATGTTCGCAAATTTTCGATAGACAGATGACTAAATACGGTAGCGATTATTACTCTGAAAGTTCTAGGAAACTATTACGCACAATTTCAGAACACAAATACTGTACCAGTATTCTGCAAATTTTCGACAGACTGGCCACATGTCTGTCTTCATCAGGCACTATGATTGCTAAAACTTTTTTCTACGACATCAGAATCACTTTTTGAACTTAGCGTTCGCGCTCGCGGCTGGTGCGGCCTCCCGTATTTGTTGGGCACGTTGTTGTTCCCACAATTGGACAGCAGCTCGTTAAATTCTATTCTCGTTAAATTCGTCTCTCTGAGAGAAGAATTTAACGAGCTGCTGTCCAATTGTTGGAACAACAACGTGCCCAACAAATACGGGAGGCCGCGCCAGCCGCGA
>JAHWFP010072250.1:1832-18805 GCA_023313725.1 Lithobius niger | reverse complement strand
CAATCAATCAGTCGTCGAGTTTTGGTTGCGTGAATGGTGATGGGTGCCATAAACATGAGCAGGCGTGAGATCCAAATCTGGCGTGAAATCTAAGAGCAGGTGTGGTATCTGACATCATTCCTCCTTTTGCGCCTCAGTCCTAAACCATTGTTGTAATGCCTTCGTGGTCCATTGTTCCATCCGGGAGATGGGGTTAGATTCAAGGGTTTAACCCTGCTCTTTACCAACCGATCAATTACGGAGCCGTAAAATTCGGTCCCAGATAATTCGTGTTTACCACTAAAACCAGACCGCCTACGACAATTTGGTCTCGAATTAATAAAAATTGTCAAGTTTAAAAAAATAAAACGCCAGTTAAAAATTGAGGATCAACGATGACAATATGTTTCCAGTTGTTATTTTAAGCCTGAAAAATGTTGGTAATATTTTAGTGTACGGACATTGTTGGTGTAATTTGAATTAAATTCACAACCAGAGTTCCACTCTTCTGGCAGTGAGTTCCCAGCATTTCTGACTGAAGAGACTTTAAAATGTTTATTGTTCCCATGTGTAGCGCGACCCCCACAGTGCTGATTGCGCTGAAGCTGGTGTGCAAGCGATAACAAATTAAAAACAGACTTTATAGTACTTATGGACCTCAGTTTATACGCATGTATTTACGTAAACCCACTAAGCCAGTTCAGTTCAGTTCAGTTTTTTCCTGGACTGAAGTTTTTGTATGGCTTGAAGACGGAAAGCCAAAGGCTCAACAAGCGATAAATAAACACAGATGCAAACCTATTTACGCTGCCTTTCGGACTTATACGTCAGAGTCTGACATTTAAGTCCAAAAGGGAACGTAAATATAGGAGAGGGTTGTGTCAGACTGCCTAGGCGGGGAATCAAACGCACGACCTTTGAAACCAAAGGCCTAGATCCTACCGCTGAGCCATACTGACGCGGCCTTAAAATGTATGGGTTATATTTTTATGAGACCGAATTGTCGCACTGTTTCTAATTCTGGGGCCGAATTGCCGTGGAGCCATTAATTATGGCCTATTTGCGCCTAAGGAACCGCATGAGGGTTTGAGACATACTAACTAGTTACGAACGAAGCGAGCCAGAGATCATAGCAAGCAGAGTGGCAGCCAACAGATCTGTTTTTGGCAACAGAAACTGAAAAAGAGTGAGAGAGAGAGAGAGAAAAAAAATTAAAGCTCATGGTGTCCGTGCCATCAGGATTAGGGAGAGGGGTGAATCTCTTGAATATTAAGTCATTTTCAGATTGTGTTCCAAGAAGGAATTTCCACTATCCCACGCGTGATTTAAACGTGATGCGTTCGCTCGAATCGCTGGAGTGGAGAATGATTTCTCAACCTCCCCCCCCCCCCCCCCCCCCCCCTCCCCCCCCCCCCTGCCGTGAATCAAGTGGTCCGTTTTAAAATCCACGGGAAAAGAAGGTGCCCATCGAGCGTGAAACGGCGCGTGTTTTGGTAATGACATTAACTGTGTTGACTGACAGCCACAAGCTGTTTTGAATTGCTCCGAGTAAGGGGGTTTTAGTTTAACTATTTGTGTCATCGACCACGGGTGGTGAAAGGGACTGTGGAGGTGGTGGAAGCAGTGGGGAGGGAGATGGAGCCTTCTTCGGGTGAGCAGCGACTTCATTTTCTCCAGTTAACTAAAGACGCTGGTTTCAGTTACAGGAACGACTGAATTAATTAAGTTTAACGGTACATTCCTCCCAACGCCATTTTTCTCGTACTCTACATCAAGTACGATCCCCTCCCCCTCCCCACAGTTCTGTTTACTTACCGTTAGTCAATCCCTTGCTAAAAATCCGTTTTAAAATGTGGCGTTTACGAAATTTCAGTTGAATTTTGGGAACTAATTTAGTATTATCCTTCGATTATAAGATCCTTTGCGCGCTTACAATAACCTTGACGTTTCATCTGTGTGTGTGCATGAACTCATATTTTTAATCGTTTGTTAATAATTACCATTTAAATAGACATTTTTTTGTGTCTCGTGTGTGTATGATTTGTCTTCCCTCTCCATTGTCTATGGCCGAGTGAATTTCGGTCGAATAGAGCCCTGGTCACGGTTGTGACCTTAACTAGGAAACAGGCTTTGGGCCTATTGTAGGCGGAGCGAACGGATCTTCATTTCAAACTTATATTTAGTTTTTATTTTAATGATGATATCACATTTGTTAATAATTCTTAAAAATCTGGGTGCAATACTTAATGGGCTTTGTTGGGCTGTTGCCTTTTGGTGTGACGTACTGCTGTTCTTTGCTGGCCTTTTTCTTATTTTAGCCTTTTTTTTAATGTAGGCCTATGTAGGTGTCAAATTTACGTTAACAAGCTTTCGTTTGCTCCAGCATTTAGTTTTTGTTTGTTTGTAGCCTCCTATTCGCAGCCAACACTGAAGGCGTGGGCCATCGCCGCGAGTAAAAATAAAACAGCACGTAATAAGGCGTTTAACTGCAAGCCAAACAATCATCAGTACGATAGTTTTTAACAATAGTCAGAAGATTCAAAAGGTTCACAATAATGCTTTGGTATTAGATTTGACACCGCCACCAATGAAAATGTTGAGCTGGCACACCTCTATCACCCAATGCAAGATATATTATTTCCTAACTCTATGACTGCAACAGCGATCTCTATAATATAATCTGAAAGAAATAACCATCACAAATTAGGTTTAAAATGTGTTAGATTTTAGACCTAGTTTTAGGTTTTAGGCCTAATTTTTAGCGTTTAGGCCTAATATTTATCTCCGATTTACTTTCGTTAGTAGCAGCTTACAACAGTGGTTCGAGATTAAGCCTATTCCTTTCCGTGATGCAACACGGTTTTGGTTTCGAGTTTTCACGTTACCGTGGCAACCAGGAATTGAGAGAGACGGGCGTATTATTGTTTCGTGTTCCGTGCTTTCGTATTTCGTCTGATGTCAATATCGTTTTATAATACCGCTTGGCCTTGATACGACGATTTCAGGTTTCATATTCGGGATTCCCAACGCTAGTGAGACGCCACTTTCATTGCCATGTTGAATTGAATAATCTCCAAAGCATTCTTTTTTCAAATGAAACTAACGTGTGTCGTTAATGGAATCCTTTTGTTTTTATGGTTGCGTTTGTTACTGTAGTGGTTAAATGCAAGCATCAAATGTTATCATTTCGTTGAGTTACGTCGAAAAAGATTATTAGCTAGAAATAAGCAACCAAAATTTAATTTGCCGTGTTTTTTAAAGTTCACTTGACTGCCATTAGCATGGTGTATGCTTCGTCGGAATTCCTTAACTATTCACGACTCCAAATTTACAATGGTGAGTGTTAGAAAGAAATTCGAAAATTTTAAAATTTCTACGGTAATAATTGTTCGATTTACGGCGAATTTCACTCAGCAATACTAATTAGGGTATGAAACGTTGTACCAAATTTCGTTCCAGTTCGACCTTTCGTTTGGGCTCCACCCAGACTAAAAATGTGCAACCAACGGACTAACATTTTGGAATTTGCTGTCCGTTATAGGCTACGCTTCGCTTACTTCGCTCGCTCGCTCCGCTAATAACGGGTTCAGTGTGTTATCTTTATGCCAGTGTAGGATGTGGCCATAGCGATTAAGGCGTTATGCAAGTGATCTGGGGGCGAACCTGATAGCTGGTTCGAATCCGGGTTGTGCCACTCCGACGAAACGTAAGTGCATAAAGGTGGCTTACTGAACTACGTTATTTCTAGTGTATGATTTTCGCTGTTGGCTTATTTTCCAATTTTCCTTATTATTACCATAACATCAAAAATCTAAAAGACCAATGCAGTAAAAAATTAAAATGATCTATGGCAATAGATCGCCGAAGAAAAATTATAAGATACTACCCTAAAAAATTACAAAGTGTGACGTTAAAATACGAAAATGTTTTCGGTTTGCACCGACACAATTTTTGTGTTCACGCTGTTTCGTCGACTACGCCCAAGGCCAACTGAGATAGTAGATGCGTTTCTCGCTGCGAGGACCGCAGCTACTATCTCAGTTAGCCTTGTATTACTCCACCGAGTGTCGCGAAACGGTGCGATGGTAACAAGCGCGGATGGCGATTTGCGCGTGGCTGTTATAGGACAGGCGGAGTATACCTTTAATATACGAACCGTATGTTTCTCTTGGTGATCATGCGTAACCCAGTGTGGCAATTTCGTTCGCCGTAAATAGGGTATTGTCAGTCATAACGCACGGAGTGGTTCTAAGAAATCGATAATGTTATTTATGTTTAAGCACTAAAATTCTTTCGGCATTTCATTTCCCGAGAGCGAAGGTCCGAGGGAAATTTGCCGGAATGGAGTTCGAGTGCTGAAACGCAGAAATGAGAGATTTCATAAAACTGTGCATGAGGGGCATTCTGTGAATTGTTTTCTTTCCGCAAAACGATTATTCTCCGAAGTAGTTTCGATTTATGGTTTCGATTTCCCAAATCGATTTTCGATTTAATTTATATTTACGATGTTTAGTTTTACGATGTTTACGATGTTTTCCACTATTCGATGCAGCGACACTAGTCCCCATGGCAGTTCGTCATCCCACTTGTAATTTCATTTGCTTCAGTGTTGGTATTTCGTATTGAGGAGGCCTAAACCACATTTTCTGCCGCTCATAGACAAAGTTAAAACGTAAAGCTCCGAATCATGACGAGATGCAGTTTCGTGCTTCCGTAAAAGAACGACGATCCACGAAGATGACGTCATCGCCCTAATGTGGGCAAAACGAGAATGAAAGCAACGTAGAGATTAATCTGCCATGGTCACCCGACACCCGTCAGCACTGCTGGACGTTTTACCCATGGTAGCCATCGGCTACTTTAACACTATTGACCTTACCCGGCGCACGTCTTTCTCAGGTTGCCTTTTTCCTCCAACAACTCTGTATGTACTGTACTGTCATGAGCAATTGTCAACAACAATGTAAACCTCGTGTAACTTATAATGCTAGATTGTAAACTAGTATTGGCATTTCGCATTTGGCATTGTGCCTGTGCAATGAAACAGCTGAGCGCTAGGGTACCAATGCAGTAAAATCCCTAACCCCTACTCCGTTCTTTCCTATGACCAAGTAAGTCCTCTTTCGATTTAATACTAGAAATTGCCACCATTAATGCGCCATTCATGGTCTCAAACATTTTCACAATAATCGCCCTCATCCCATTATAATTGTTATTGGCAGGGATAATGTCAAGGCAGGTGAGCCCAAACATCTAAGTGCTGAATCATTAAATTGACATCAATGGCAATCATGTTTCAATAGTAATTTCATTTGTATCACTGAGTCATCCTTCACGCAAACCCCTCACAGTGAGATACTGTTTAAAACAGTGGTTTGTTTGTCGGTGACATTTCACCGACGTGTAAAACTTTAATTTATGTCGTCATTGAGTGGAAAGATGTAATGGTTTCAGTTTAAGTCATGGTCTTTTCAGTATAAGTCGTGGTCCTTTCTGTTTAAGTCATGGTCTTTTCAGTGTAAGCCGCGGTATATTTTCATCTTTAGTACCACAAGTGCTTGTATTAAATCGATAATTTGGGTGTTTTAGCACCCAAACTTCTTTCCAGATTTAATTTGTTGGAAAGGTGTCGAATGCTAAGACACCCAAATTATACATTTAATACAAGCACGAGTGGGATTCGGAGAATTTTTCTTTTCATTTCATAAAACGAATTTCTGAAGGAATTTCGTTTTAGGGTTTCGTTTTCGATTTACGATTTCAATTTCGATGTACGAAGTAGTTTTAATTTACAGTGTTTAGTTTTATGTATAATGTTTACCTTTTATGTTTGGTTTACGATGTTTAACTCTTATTTGGCGTAGCGATACTAATCCACCATCGCAACTCATCAACCAACGTGTACTTTCATTCGCTTCGGCATTGGCATTTCGTGTTAGGCCTAACCTAATTTTTATGTTGCTAATACGCCAAATTAAACGTTTCCTAACCGAGAAGCATCCTCGTGTTTCCGTAAAAAACCGACGATTCACGAAGTTGACGTCATTTTCCTAATAAGGGCATCAAACAAAAAGCATCCTCTAAGTGAGATATACTGTATAGATCTATATAGATTTGTTTGTCAGCGCCCATTGAGAAAAGCTTAGATCTGTATAATTACTGAAGCAGAAGGTACGCTGTCGGTTTCGGTTTCGATTAGCCAGGGTCTTTTTCAGTATAAGCCGATCTTCAAAGATCTTCAAAAAAAATAATAATTCTCAGTAAGTCTTGGGTCTTTCTGTGTAAGTCGTGGTCCTTTCTGTGTAAGCCGTGGTCTTCTCAGTATAAGTCGTCCTTTCTGTGTAAGTCGCGGTATTTCCAGTAAAGTCGTGTGCTTTTCAGAGTACGTCGTGCACAGTGCTCGTTTTGCTGAAAGAAAATAAAAATTCTCATTCCAAGTGACTCCCCGAGGCACAGCTGGAGAAAGCACGAGAAATGGAATTCGTCTTGGCGTCGAGCGAACGAACTGCCCGCCGGCCGGGGTTCACATACCAAGAGAAAGAGATAGAAAAAAAAATTTATTAATCAATATTAAAATTTATAATTGAAATTAATAAATTACCATGTTTATTAATCGGTCGTGGAGTCAACCTAATACATCTGACCGCTGTTCAGTTCGTTGGCGAGAAATTAGACGATTCCATTTCGAGGGACACTTCATGAGTGTGGGCTATCATTTAACTCAACGGTAAAAAATGTGGGTTTACGAGATGAGCAGGCCATAACATGTTTCAGTAAACTTTTGCGTGATACCAGAGCTTCGTGAGTTCACAACTTTTTAGAATTGGTTTAACTGCAACTACTAACTTGCGTCCGAAACCCGACTGGTGACAACGACTTCGACTACCGTGTCATGGCCAGCAAACTATTCGGCCCGACCTATAACAATTTTAGGGGGGTAGACAAAATGGCCGCCACGAGTGGTCCATTTCATTTCTTCGAGGTTTGTTCGGGAATTTGCCATGCAAATCACATCGTGAATTATTATACGTTGAGTCCCACCATCTAATACCAAAGAGTGGCAACTGATAAACAGCTTAGTAATTCACAAACTTTGCCAGTAATCAACCGGAAGAGACCTTGCACGTACAAATAAATTAATTTCCGTATTTTTGCCACAAGGCTATTACATTGTTGTGACTTAACTTTTTCCTAATTTAAATATTATGTTTTATTTTGCATTCTTCGTTTCTTTCGGCAGAATATTGTGCTTTTATTGTTTTGTTCAGATTTGACTGTTTTCTTCGGATTACTCATGTACTTTTTTGTTCTGACTTCGCAAATTTACCTAATTTGTATTACTGTTTTATTGTTGATATTTCATTGTTTTACGTATATATTTGTATATTTTCTTAAACAGTTCCTCGCATGTAAATCCCTGGTTCTGATTGTCGGAAATATATTTTCTTTGTGTTTGTTTGATTTACATGTTTGTTCGGCCCCAATCCACACGCGGGCATCTGCTCTTGTGGTGTGTGGGTTTGTCACTTACATGATTGTTCTTGTACATGCTTCTAAATATTAATAATAATAAACTCAATAAATAATCTACATAATAAATAATCTGCATAATCTACATTTCTCAACTGCACATATCGAGTCTTCAGTAAATAGCGACATGTTCGTTTATCCAGAAGGTGTTTCAAGAAAGGCAGCATTTTTGTACGGAAGGTGTCGCCCCCAGTTGACAAATCGCATCAGCGGTGCTTTCGGCAGCCATATTGCCGAACCCAGTCGCGCTTGCTATTTTTCATCCAAGGTCCGGCCGGTACTGTAGTCCAAGCCCGCCCTGACCTTCTTTAACACTTTAACGCCTATGGACGTACAAGTACGTCCTTCGAACTTTTTCACAGCTGCCTATGGACGTACCAGTACGTCCTGTATGTTTGTGGGTGAATGCTAAAGTCAACGTACCAGTACGTCCATCGCTCTTCACGCAGTGTTGTTAGGTAACGTTTTTAGTGCACATATCAGTCGTTATATGGCAGCACTGACTAGCCTAAGATGTGTGAAATGGTGTTTGTTGGACATTGTATAGGTGCCTTGCTTAGCTGAATACAAAATGGCGGCCAACAATGTTGAACTTTTGCCTTTTTGTAAGTTTTTCAACATTGTTTCGCATTGTTTGTTTGTTGTGACAGTACTAATTTGTGTAAAATATTTCTGAATGCGTCACCATTTAAAGCATGCTTTTCTGAGATAAGTGACTATATTTTAAATTCTTGAGCTCCACTGCACAGCTAGAGATGATATTTTTGGTAAATGGCCAAAATCGGTCAGGCTGTAATGCTCGTTCAAAATAAAAAGGTTAGGCGTGAAAGTGTTAAACGAATACCTGCCGCCATAAAGGAGTCAGGGCTCGTAGTGCGAACGGATTATTAGTCGTTTTTAAAACACTCTACCCAACAGGAACTTTCTTTCAGTGAGCCAGATAAATAACGTGCGACTTCCTTTCCGAATAAATAAACTACTTTTAACTGTTCGCGGCCGAGCTGTTTTAACAAGAAATGCTTTCAAGGCTTTGTAATACTTTTTAAAAGATATTATTTATTGACTTCACGCCCTAGCGTCTTCTGCTTTAACAGGAAAACGGCCATAAAGCTCTTCCCTTACAGAGCTAATAAATTTTCGGTTGCTTCGTAAATATTGTTGTTGTAGAATCTGACTTGATCAACGGCTACTGTCCAAATATTTCGACGACGTGAGGTCGGTCAGCATTTCTGTGCATGGTATAGTTTTAAGCTTTTATGCTAATCCATTCCTGTCTCATTTGGTATCCTAAACCGTCCGTTAAATTTAATGGTTCTAGCCATAAACATTTCCAGTTATTAGTTTTAATGCGGTCTCTCCGTCAAGATCGAAACGCGATTCGGGACCTATTGATTTACGAATTTAATTTGCAGTGTTGGACTGTTTACATTAATTATGGATCTCCCATTTTAACGAGCGATGCGGCCGATAGGATAATTCAGTAATTACGGCCCTCTAGGTATATTCTCTCGGGTCCTCCCCCTCCCCCCCCCTCCCCCCACACAATATTTTGCCACCAGTCCAGATACACATGAAAATCACTACACAAGTGTGTGTTAGGCGTGCATGGTATACAGTGCCGTACGCCAAACTTTCGGGGATTAAGGGGGGGGGGGGGGAGACACCATCGGCAAAAAAAGGACAGATACAATTTGTAACCCTTGAACCTGTATTACGATCCTCGAAAAGCTTTTGTTTTAATATTTTTTGCCTTTGTTCTAATGTTTTTTTTTTGCCTTTGTTTTATTGGTTTTTACCTTTATTTTAAAGGTTTTTCCTTCATTATTTAACTACCTAAAGTGCTAAAAAAAAAAAGGCAAAAAGGAAAAGCACGTGCCCCAAGTTCCCCAACGTGCGGCCGCCATTGATGGTGCATTAAAAGCACAAGCGCTTAGCCGCAGACCAAATCCTCCATGTTAACACCTTTCGCAGGTCCAGGCATGATCATGCGAAAAATGGCGCTGCAATAGTGTTTTTTGACCGTACTTTTTTATTTACCGTAAACAGATAAGTATGAAACACCGACCGAGGGGCTATATACATCGAGATTTTTGTAGTCCTAAAACGTATGACGCAAGCAATCGTGAAACTCCGGGTGTGGGCTCATTGTGTGTGCGACCACACATGCCAAGACATGTACGACGCATGCGCTAAGCTTTAACACGGAGGATTTGGTCTGCGGCGATGCGCTTTTATTAAAAGCAATCACACACTCGAAAGAAATTTGAGGACGCTTTGTGGATGCTCTGCTGGACATTTTTTCCCGCTGCTCTGCCTTGACGAGCGGTTTCCCATTCGTTCCTCGATTTGACCCTCCTCGTAATAGAATAGTCTTTCTGTTTGCAATCGACTAATAAGGTTTGAAATTGAGCCAGTTCAGTTATACTGGCATACGTTTGCTTCAGGAGACGTAAGGCTTAAAGAAATTGATATTGAAATTTTTGACTTTTTTGTTTTGTTTTGGTTTGATCGTTGTTTAATTTGTATTGAGATATAATCAAGGACCACGCTAGTGGTCCGCCTGCCAAGTTCAATAATTGTCACACTTCATTATAACTTCATTGTAAGAAAGTCATTGTTTAATTTTTGCATTGTTGTTGCATGGCCACTAGCTTTGGTCATAGGGCCTTAGGGTTTCGGGCAGATGACCAGGAGTGGTTAACGCTCGTTAAACCCTTTGAAATCCTTTGAACTAGCTTTGGTACTTTAACGAAAACCAGAGCTGAGCGTATTTCACGATGGCGAGAATAAATACCTATGGGGCGAAACAGCTTGAAAATTATTGAAAATGGGCAGTCTTTCTGCCCTGACAAGCAATAGTTGTATTTCAATCACGTGCATAAACTGTATCAATGTCATAAATGTGCGTGAAGATCGTTGACTTTAACTGACTACTGACTACTGATTACTCACTACTGACTACTAATTTCACTCTTATAAAATAAATTATGCGACAGATACGAATGAATTTGGTATTCAACACTCTTTTAACTCAAATACGTGCCTTTTAAGGTTTGGCGTTTGGGGAGGCATTAACTAAAAAGATTGCAATCATTTGTAATGCTATTTTTCCGTATGTTGGAAAAACGCCACCGGTGATCAAAATAAGCATCACTCGTTATTAGTGTTAACGAATAACAATGCAAACGGACTGCCAGAAATAATCGGCAACACATCATTGTCGATAAAACTACTTGTTTGTAGTAAGGCGCATGGCTCCGGGCCGCGTATTTACAAACCTTACCCCTCGTACATGTACACGCGTAACTTGACGCGCGTAGACGCGAACGCAGAAAAGAATACTGGTTTCTCCCCTATCGCTTACCCATAATCCATTGCGAATCGGCAGCGCGTTGGAGTTGGCGTAGGCTCAACTTTTTCGCGTGAGCCGCGCGGCAGGACGGGTTTTTGTGCCCTCCAGCTACTACGAAACTGGGTATTCAATAGAGGGATTTGTAAATAGGTCAAGTCGGTCGGTTATTCTCTCCCCTTTTTACGCATGATCGGACACACCAGCGCTGCTTTCTTTTCTGTGTCTGCTTGTATGCGCGTCAAGTTACGCGTGTGCATGTACGAGGGGTTACTCCTATTCGGCACCATTAGCAAATCGCGTCACCTCATTGGCGCTCTCAATCACGTGACCCGCAGCAGACTACGACGAATGCATCAGTCGCCGCCGAAGCTTTTGCCGAACCATAGTGTGGACGCAAGTAGCGGATTGAAATTAAACCAATACTACCAGCGTATTCATTAAAAGCTATACATAATTCTGCCAACATACTGTAACTTGTTTCTGTAATGAACATTGAAAATGAAGTCAACAGCGCGGTGGTAGCGCTTTAGACTCGAAACTGAGAGCTGAACAGGCTCTTCTCGCAGTTTATGTATGGGCAGCCATTTGTTGTTGTGTGAGCGTTGCCGACGTGATCTTCCGTGTATACGCTACTTAGGCAATGGTTTGAGGAATGCGACGCATAGTGTGACCATAGTGTGAACCATCAGTTTTGTTTTTGCAATAAAACTAACCGTGGGCCTGCGAGGTTTTATATTCGATATACTGTAACACGATACACAACATCGTATTTTTTTTTGCCTATATGACTTAAGCATTGAATCAGAAATAAATTTTATAGCCTGGTCTAACATACATTAATGGCAGCTGAAGACAAATTGGAGTAAAATAAATAAACGTACAAATAGTAGTAAATAATAATAACGGCAACTTTAGTTATTTCTAGTGTATGATTTTCACTGTTGGCTTATTTCAATTAGGTTAGCGACACCCTATTTTGTCCGATTTGGTTGACCATACTATCGTGTAGCAGGCGTGTTATGTGTAAAGGGTATAAATTGCGGCAACCAGCCTACAACCAAATAAATGACTTCTTTCCAAGCTCTAATACACAACCTATAAACATTGACAATCAAGAGCTATAACTGCCTTTATGTATAGTTGTTCACCCACACGTTAAAGTAGCAGCACACACGATGGCTCACGGTTCCAATAATACCGCCAAGCGAAGCCCATGCGACGCGGTGAGCTGCTCTGAGTCACGTGACTAAGAACGCCAATGAGACCACGCGATTTTGCCAATGGTGCCGAATAGGAGTAAGGTTTGTAAATACGCCTCCGGGCCACTAAGCTTTTAATAAATCCGCAGCCCGCGCTACTTATTGTTGATGGTTGAATGCAAATCAGCAAACGCGCTTTAATTTATATGATTGAAGTCCTCACTCCAACAAAACTAAAAAAAATATCTCCGTTCCTATTCAATATTTCACGGCCAAACTTGGCCAGATAGTAGATAACTGGGCGGTGGCTAAAATAAGATACCACAAAAAAAAAACTACAAAAGAAGTGATATCTAAATCAAAAACCACAAGGGTGAAAGAACCCGCCAAATTTCAGCCAATCAAAGTAGTGATAGCAGAGCCAAAATGGCTGCCACCAAGTTGCTACATTAGTTGTCACCCCCTATGACTTCACACGTTAATCAAAAACTTGACCATTGCTCCGATAGCAGCAATGGTCAGGTTTTTTAAAATTTAACCTTTAATCTAATACTCGCAGTGGGATTATCTTGGCAACTAATGTAGCAACTTGGTGGCAGCCATTTTGGCTCCAATATCACTACTTTGATTGGCTGAAACTTGGCGGGTTCTTTCACCCTTGCGGGTTTTGTTTTAGATTTGCTAAACAGTAAAAATCCGCTCCTGACAGCGAATGTAGGCCACAAGTTCAATTTTAATTTTCAACAAAACTTCTTTTCATCTTGGTAACCTAGAAATAAATACACATAACACAAGGAATAACGAGGACTATCTACAGCTAAGAAGATTCCACACTCCCAATACTTAACAAAAAACATGAAAAAGTGCAATTTAAAAGCCCATAATAGGGTGACTTGCCCGTATACGCCAACCGCCATCTTGGATTTGGCTAGAATTCAACCACTGACCTGTACAACATATTTACTGGCAACGATTGGAAAGTTTCTTGCCATTTCTCCATGTGATAAAACTTTCTAATAACGTCCATTGCCCTTTCCCTATCTACAGTAATAGAGTATGCCTCACGCATGATCCTACTTTTTTCCATCGGTTCACGATAAATTATTGATACACTTCTGACGTCTACAGTGTAATTAGTATTCACTGTGTTTAGCGACGGGAAAGCCAAATGCTCACAAGAAATAACTAAATACAGATGCAAACCTATTTACGTTGCCTTTTGGACTTATATGTCAGACTGCCTGAGCGGGGAATCGAACCCAGGCCCTTTGAAACTAAAGGCCAAGGTTCTACCGCTGAGCCGTACTGACATGGCTTCGATTCCCCACTCAGGCAGTCTGACATATAAGTCCAAAAGGCAACGTAAATAGGTTTGCATCTGTATTTAGTTGTGTGTTTAGCCACCGCAAAGGACAAATTTGACTTATCACTGATGCTCCCCCTTCCCCTCGTGATCGATGTTTCTTACGCCCAGAGACCCACATACACAATTGAAGTTTTAGATAATTTGCTATACGCAAGCAATCCGGGACAGCCAAAATATGGGAAGTATTTTTTTTCCCCAGAGAAAGAAGTAATCATAATATCACAAGTATAAAGCGCCCTCTTGTTTTATTTTGCATCACTAGCAACGCTTTCCCTGCTACGTTTTTTGTTTTTTTTTTAATAAGAAGATCTTGGCGACCCAAACTTTAAAGCTATTGCGTGTTAAGAAAATTCTTCGCAATTACTGCGCTTGGCTCCGCGGATTCGCTGTGCCATCCAATGATGCATTATCACGGACTACGAACGTAAAGATAGTCCAAAACGAGTTCTACATGGTGAGTGGTTGCTTCCTGTCATGGTATGACGTAACCAATCCGAACAACCAATCAGAGCTCCAAGAAGAAGCGTCTCAAAGATGTGACTGGTGGATTCCAAACAACGGAGTTAAAAAAAATCTCTTCAGAATTGTTAGCCTTTTCTGGAAAAAAAAAAAAACACAGCAAAATGATAATCAAACAGAAAAAGAAAACGTTTGTTTTAATAAAATAAAATCAAACTATGAGTGGTATAGAAACGGCAAATATCTTTAAAAAAAAATTAGTTTTCGTTTTTCGAGCATGCCACCATTAGCCTTTTAATACGCGCTTTCCTGCAGTGCTCTGATTGGCTGAGTTTTTTGCGCTACTTTGTTACTCTATTAACAATACTTTATTATTAGTAGTGGTTTGGTTGGATTTTCGGCCCCACCTAGACGCTAAGACCTTTATATTACTGTTGGCGCCTTTTACAAAGTGGCAGTCAGCGGTTTTTAGTTAGTAGTGGTTGCTGAAAACCGCGTTTGTTACGTCACTTCCGTCAGAATGGCCGCCTCCAGAGGTTTCTTGTGGCCTCAACCAGAAGTAACTTCGCAGCACGGTAAGAAGCGTGTTCGCCCTTCTTGTTCCACCATGTATCGTTCGTTCTTTGTGCCCTCAAACAGCAGCAGACCTAGGTTTTAGCTAGGTAAGGTCATTGGTCCCAGGTGGCCTCGGATGCCTATCTGGATGTTGTGCTAAATATTGTTGCACCAACTAAAGCAAGATTAATGGCCTGATCCATTCTCTGACATTTTCGGGAAGTTAAGGGCCCTGTGGTATCTTGTGCTCTTATCGAATGTTGCATATGTCAAAGGTCCTAAGTTTTCTACCGGATAAATTGAGCCTGATAGTAATGAACAGTGGGGCAGATAACCCTGTTTTGGTTCGGCTCCCGTACGTAACATCAACATGAATGTCGGGCACGAGACTGTACTAACAATTTTCAGCCAGTTCTTTCTCGAGTATTTGATGGTAAATCAAAGTAAGCAGACTAATGACTGTAAACTATAATGACGTGTAAGCAGTGACCCGAAATTCTCTCACCATTGTTACCAGGCCCACTATAAATATTGGAATTGTTACCAAGGTGACAAATTATTTACTCCGAATGCCGCCCCCCCCCTCCCCCAAGCCTGACGGTTGGTACACACTTCTTTCAGTATTATTAACTTGAATATTTGTTATGGTTACAATAATGTTGATTTCAGCGAGGTTTGGTTCAGGCAGTGTAGTTATCTTTGTTCCCGGCTAATTGATAGGTGAGCACCTGTCCCAACATTTTATCCATACTATTAATTACATTCATAACTGAACGTGAAACATAACGCTACACTGATTATACTTGAAGTTAGCTCTCTGCACCGCCGGTATAGTTATCGTCACATTACGGTAACTAGTATCGATACACTATGAATCCTTCGTATTATCACAACCATGGGCATAAGTTTTGTTAGTGTAGAATGGTCATTCGCATCGCATCGGGTTGGCTAACTCATGGTGACGTCACGGCAAATAGCCATTGCACATGGTTTAGAAATACTCGTTCCAATTCCTCATTATTAACAGTACTTGAGGTAAAACCCTCTGTTCATTTGACATCAGTTTGAATTCTGAACTATTGCGATTGCTGTAGCAAAACACAAATCCAGCTTATCATGACGCTTGTGCCAACTGTTAACCATGGACTTGACAATCGCACCAAGTCTGGTTGCCGGAGACAATGCGGATTCCTTGCAACCGTTGACTTTGGTACTAGCAGCGATTTCTACCTTATTTCAGGGCCCAACTTTAATCCTAAACTTTCCTTATGCCGAGCTATATTTCAGCTTACTTATTTAAGGACTAACTCATGGCAATTTAAACCATTTCGTAGTGATCGTTAACAAAATATAAAGAAAACCTGGCTGGCGAGCAAAATCCAAACAAAACCATGGTTGAATTAAATCTGACCCACAATGTCAGTGTAAATCCCAAGTTCA
This sequence comes from Lithobius niger, assembly GCA_023313725.1. Lineage (NCBI taxonomy): Eukaryota > Metazoa > Arthropoda > Chilopoda > Lithobiomorpha > Lithobiidae > Lithobius > Lithobius niger. Next base: position 2,925 of record JAHWFP010072250.1, on the reverse strand, counting down.
TTCCTGTTGTTCAACCTTTAACTCCCAATTAGGCGTGTCAACTGGGATCCTCCACCAACCGTTTGACACGTTAGGCTGGTGCACCTTGCCTATGCACTCGAGGGAGTCGTTTCCCAAAACTTGCAGCGCCCGTAAAAATTGGCAATTTAAGCAACTGTAATTGTGCTTTTCGCAACATATGAATATTCGCTCTGCGCACAGGGACTTGGTAGCGCGCATCACGCGACACACGAATAAGGAATATGAATATATTTATATGCTTTATCCGTGTGCTGCGTGCTGCAAATCCCCGCGGTTCGGTGTAGTTGAGGCCCGTGCGATGCTTAGGAAGCATACAGCAAACTTCGGTGGCTGTACTAAATTATGCATATCTAGGTATCTTAAGATCCTACCGCGCGAATGGTTGCCTGGCACTAGTAAATATGAAAAGCTGAACTTAGTAGGAATCAGTGTTTGTTTTTGAAGCAACCTACGCGAGCTTACTATGCAGAGTACTCTTCACCGCGTAGAACACTATTTTTCTGATAAACTCTTTAATGTCGTTGTGAAAATTGTATGAAATATTCTCTGACTGCTAGCAGTACTTACTCATGTGGGAAGATGGAGAATCATTGTCAAAAGTATTTTGCTGCCACTTTAGTAACAAAAGTGGCAGTAAAATAACTTTGACAAGGATTAACAAAAGTTTTGTTACCAACGAGGCTCCCAGCAATTAACTGTTTCGATGATCATCATGTTGGAAAATAAAAATAAAAAAAAACCTCCATGGTAGTAGAGATTGTTCCAAATTCATTCATGATGTCATCAAGTCGTCAATAAAATGTACGCTCTACCAAGATTATGTTATACTAGCTGGACCCGTGCATGCTGCACGGTGATTGAATTTCGTGGAGTTAGCCTCTTCGGGTGTTTCGTCTTGTTGGTAAAGTAACTGCTGTTTTCAGTTTCTCTCCCACCCCCTACTAACCCACACTCCCCAGCCTCCCCCGACTGCCCCCGTAACCCACTGCACGCCCTCCGGAAATGTAGGGTTTGTGTACTGGCCCGCCCTTCCCCCGACAACCCTGATGTTTGATTCCCGCCCCCCCCCCCC
>JAHWFP010072249.1:0-17355 GCA_023313725.1 Lithobius niger | reverse complement strand
TTGTTTTTTTCCCTTAATTTTTCATTTTTGTTTTGTTTTTCAGATGCACCTACGTCCATCGCTGGCGAACAAAGTGCAGGCCCTGCAAAGACGTCGACGAAAATGCATTATGTCAAAAATACATCAATTGTTTGGAGTGCAATGCTAAAGCCGATAGATGTGTCAAATGTCCTCTCAACCGTTACGGAGTCTGGTGTCAATTAGGTCAGCACTAACGAGTTTTATTTTTTCCAATTCAGTCCATCGTCTTTTTCTTACGTCTATAACAGTTTTGCTTTTTTGATAAGAATGAATACTTTTCGATATAGGCCTACTAGGAGCTTGTAAAGTGTTAGTTCTGTTATTAACGAGGAATGTTGAACAGTATTCAGCAATCCAAGCATACGATCACTGCACCCAACTCGGCGATTTCTTTACTACAAAAATGCATCCACTAATACGAAATTTACAAAGTGTAAATTTTCATGTCTTTATCTCAGTCAGTAAATTCATTGGCATTAGATCTAAGAATGGGCATTTTCATAAACTCTCACCGAACAACTGACCGACCGATGACACAAAAACCGACTGCTGCCATCTAAAGTGACGTCGCGCTTAAGTCTTTTACGAACGGACTCGCTGGAAGACGTCCTTTTTTTCTGTCCACATTTCCAAATTTTGTGTTTTATAGGTATGGCCGTATTTTTTCTACTTTAATACGTAGTTTAAATTAGATTAGAGTATAAAATGCACTAAGGGCTTTAGTCGTAGGTTTTAGTCTTCTGTACAGCCGTACCGGCTTAGAAGACTATTGCAACGACTTTGTCCGTCCGTCCGTCGCTTTTTTCAACTTCGCAACGGTACCAGACATTGACGACCATTGTTTACAACGTTAGATTCAGTGTGAGAAGTTAGTTAAATGACATGGCAAATTAAAACATCGTTACTTCCTCATAGATAATAAACTTCTTCGATGTAACTAAATTAAATAATAACATTTGATCGTCGAATTAAAATTCTAAATTAAAATCCTCAATAAAAACAACTGGATTTTAGCTTCGTTTAAAATAGTCTCATCGCATTGTTGCATGAATGAATATGCTTACCGTCGAACCAAATTTTCCAATAGGCCTATCTGCTACTTACGAAAATAAAACTGCATTTTTACAATTAGGTCTAAAAAATTAAAATTAGACCTAAAATCGTGTTACCATGGGAACGTCAAGTTGCGACGAGTCGCTGTTGGCTTCATCAACAGCGTCTCTCTCGTCACTTCCCTACTGCCACTGATCTATATAGGCTACGTTGAGTGTTACGTTGTAACACTATAACTGTGTGCATGAAGGCGCTCCGTGTTGCAAAAATGAATAGGCTTACTATACTTTGTTCCACATTATGTTTTCAGAAAACTGACTGTATGACGCCATGTTTTCTTCCACTACGAGTGCAAAAAACCTGTAAACATCCCATTTGTAAACTCTAACAGTAAGTCAGTAACTATGTTGAGTCTACAAGTGTGATATCCGTATGTTTTTGCACTCTTAGTGCAAGGAAACGAGTCGTCATCCAGTCAGTTTTCTGAAAACATAATGTGGAACAAACTATATACAATCCACATCTCCGTTAGCTGCTACTTACGAAATTAAAACTGCTAGTTAAAATTAGGCCTAAAAGCTGACAATTACTCCGAAAATGTAAAATAGGCCTAAAAGTTACACATTTTTAACCGGCAATTGTGATGGCTACTGCTTTTAGATTAGTATAATACAGATAGCTGTTGTAGTGCATGATAGAGGTGTGCGCCTCAACATTGGAAGTGGAGGAACTGTACAGAAGACCGGTGCGACTAGGCACTCGCTGTAGCCGCTTGTTTAGGTATATATTTCAAAGTGTCAGTAGTCTAGACTTCGTACTCCCGGGACAAAAGGTTGCCAGCTTAGACATAGCCGTTTTCTTTTGTTGGTACGAAAAATATCGCCAGTCGCAAATGTGTCTGCATATGCTGGTTTTGCAATGGGTTTGCTGGTTGAATTTGTGTTGCGTATAGTTATGAAAAGTCGGTCATTATGTCACGTGGTGGATGGAGCTGTCACGTGGGGGAGAACGGAATGTGTAGACCCGAAAAAAGTGGTAGATTATCAAAAAAGTGTGGGTCATCAAAATTAGCCCACGGTGACGTTTAGGGGTTTTCAGATTAGCCATCATTTTTAGCATGGGAATGTGTTAGCATGAAATCACCACCGTGCATTAACCTCGGTTGGATTCAGTTCTCTTGCGACTCGACTTGAGTATACTCCGCATCAAATTCTTCATAATATTGATTAGTCAAACGAGCTATAACGTAGTTTTAACACGAACTATAACTTCTTTTTTAGAGTGTGATTGTCAAAATGGAGGCACGTGTGATGAGTCTGGAAGATGTTCCTGTCCTGCTGGTTTTGAAGGTTCGAAATGCGAAAAAACTTTAGGTAAGTGTAAATTTAATTTAACTGTTAATTACGGTAAATAAGATTATTTATAAGTAGAATAGGTGTAAAAAATAGCTGGAATTCAAAATGATGTCCAAGAATTCAGCTAAGGGACCTACGAAGGGGAGGGGGGTACAACAAAAAAGCCTCGGAACTCTATAAAACGTATCCTTTCCAGCAATCTTAGCGACTTTGAAACGTTTTAAAAACCAATTTTTAGAATTTTGCAGCTGGAGAAAATGTCTTATTTGTCTGCTTTTACCAACATTTTACTTTCAACCTCGGGGCTTGGGAGGGCACTTGTCCCGTTTGTCTCCCCTCCACCCCCTCCATTCCCTTGCGTACACTACTACTTGTTGGAGATTTACGTACAGCAAAATATCGACAACACAGTGGTTTCTGGCATGGTGGACACCACTGGCTTGGTTAACACCACTGAAAACCAGATCTTGCTACTTAGCCTCCCCCCCCCTCTAATGGCGATTATGAGTAAATTGACTTTACTGATGCTCTGTTATTGTCGTAGGTACGTTAGGTTAGGTTAGTTGAAGTAAGACGAATTTCACAAGTAGATTTTTTTAAGCATAAAATGGGTCTGCATGGGTGAGTTGATAGCTACGTAATGGGATTTGGTTTTCACTGGTGCTAACAAAGTTCAATCCTTCTGCATAGGCGTGAACAATAGAAAGTAAAAACATCAAGGAAATCGATGATAAAAATGCCCTCTTATCATCTCAATTAAAATTAATTCCACAAATAATTTGTTAAGTAAATAATTTCATAAAAAATAAAAATTGCGTGTACGTAAGTTATTAACGTTATAATTGTAGGGTGTCTTGATATTATCAGATTATCACAAATATCGTTTATGAATTAAATAGATTACATCTTTTTTTTTCTTACAGCATGTACCCAGCCTTTCATTACAGACCATGTGGTTCTTCAGCCCAGTACTGCCAGCTACCCAATCAGAACAAACGTGTTCTTTCGGTGTGAAGAAGGATTCCTGCTAGAAGGGGTTACTGAAGCTCACTGCAACGACAATGGACAATGGTCCACAAAAGCTCCCATATGCTGTAAGAATCTTGAATAATATTTCATGAACATTATTTTGAATCTGAAATGCATGCGTAGAAAATCATAGAAAGTATTACACCAACACGTTTTGATCACAATTAGCTCCAAATTAAGGTATTGCTCAATTTTAGTACAAGAAGAGAATTGGCAACAAATAGAATTCTGAAATGGGTTAAAATCAGAATTTTAGTTAGTTAGTAAAATTTATTTAGTTAGTTTCCTTGTTCTTTTTGAAATTAGTCCGGTAACCTGAACAAGAGGCCACAAATTCAAACTCATGCCTCCAAAAGCAAGACTAAACTGTTGACAAAATTTCTTTGCTGTAATAATTATCCCATCATAGAATTCTCTGACTGAAGAGGCAGTTTCAGTCTCCTCCGTAAAACAGGTTTAAGAGATTGTTAAATTTGTCAAACTTAACAGTTATTGAAACTGCCAGAATATTGCAAAGCATGCTAAGTCTTTATAGTAAGGGTGAAGTTTTTTAATTTTGTTTTGATCAAACTGGATCAGTTGACACTCATGTGAACTCGCTTTTTTTTTTTTTAGCTTATAATATTTTGTTCTTCCATGCTATGTTGCAGGGTGGGCTGCACGTTTTTTTTATTTTTGTAAATGTAATTGTAAATAGCTTTAGTTTTACTTCTCACTTCAGTTTTTAACTTTCACTTTACTTGTTTCATGCATTTCGTTTCACTTAGGAAGGCAAGGGCAGAAGCTTATAAACATGAAACCAGCCATGCAACTGGGTTCTCTTAAAAAATAAATATAAATAATAACATAGAGACGATGCACGAGGCATCCACCCACCCAAATTCCCCGGCGGCAGATGTTAAGTGGAAGAAGTACCACTACTATGACAGTTGTTTTTTGCCGCGTGAGGGAGGAAACCGGAGTACCCGCAGGAAACCCTCGCGCAGCGGGCGGGAAACAACCGGAGATAACCCGTACAGATACACTTCCCATCGCCAGGATCGAACCCGGGTCTGTACGAAGCCAGAGATGTACTCTGGGACCAGGACGCCTATCGACTCGGATGCCCCAGTGCTCGCAGCCAAACATATTTAATGCACATATATAAATTTTCGTACCTCATACGGGTGCTTCATCAGATGCATTTCATTGTTTAACCTAACAACTTTCAGGTTTTTTTTCCTGACCTGCTTACTACTGCACAAACATTCCATTACTATTACTAAAATCGTGGTGGTACAAACCATGCTGCAGTTGCTTTGGTTGGCTTAAGGCTCAACGAAATTAATTTTTTTTTTAAAGTTCTACAGCTTGCTAGTTTATTTTTCTGACGTATGCAGAGCTATGCTTCTTTCACTGATCTAGTGGAGTTTGCATTTTAGGACATTTACAATTTTGCAAATAGTAATCTCTGCTCACAAATCGATTTATACAGAAGCAGTTATGACGTAGTTCTTCTCGATCACCATTCTCTCACATCATTGCTGCCAAAGCGCGCCAACAATTAGAATGAGAAAAGTAAGTTCGATTCCATATCACGAGTTGTGTGATGGTTACTCAGTGACCCTGCACCAAGCACATCAGAACGATCAGAGAGGGTCAGAGTGGTCTAAGCTAAGTCGAATGGTGGTCTAATGCCAGATCGAATTCCACCACCAACCAAGACTTGAGAAAAGAAATAGAATAGTGACACGATGTAGTATTATTGTATATAACTCCATGCTGGAGCTTAATGGGTTAGCTGCAAGGGGCACTAACAGAAACAGAAACAGAAGGGAGTCGTACTGAAGCCGATGCGTGAAGAGTGATTTCTTAGACCTAAAACGTGCCATTTTTGTTGTTGGAGAAAACAACGTTATTTTAAGCTTAAGAAATCCGCTCTTCCGTTGTTTTTCCCTCCATTTTTGTGTAGTGCACCTTGTAGTTATGCCCTCCAAAACCCATACTGGTGCCAATACGGCGGCAAATGTCACGGCTCTGTAGGCAAAAAATCGTCTAAGGGTTTGTCAAAGTTCACATCCATCATGTCCGAATATATTCCTTAACGACTGCCACCATGCTCTGATGTGCCACCCTGACCTTATCAAGTAGAAAATACTCACGAATTTTGTATATAGGGCCTAATCTTTCAACAATTTTATTCCTGGTTTTTATTAATTGTTTCAGTACCTCTGTGCAAAGAGTTACCGGTGCCAGATCATGGTACAGCTAACCTTCCTTTGGGTCGGATCGTTCCTGGTACCATGGTCCAATTTGTTTGCAACCAGGGTTTTGCGCTGAATGGTCCGGCTGCACGCAGATGTCAGGAGGATGGGACATGGAGTCGATCACAGCCAACATGTGGTAAGTAATGCTCTTAACCATGTTCTACGAGGATCACAATGTGGCTGGAGACTACCAATGTTACTACCGTCATAAGAATGAGAAACTTGTGGGCCATAGAATGATTGCAATGCTGTAATACATTTTGACATACCGTGAAGTAGACGCTATTAATCTCAAACTAGAATTGCTCTTAATAGGGCCAGGGAAATAGGAACATGCGTTGTTCATTCATCATTGGCAAGGAAAACTGAGAAAGCTTGAGACTTAATACAATCGTTGTCATTCCAGTTGCTTCCACACATAGAGGCAATTGTATTTGTTTTAAATATTCAAATGGTTCTACCACGCTATATTGCAGGTTGGCTCCATGTTTATTATATTTACATACATTTTTTAAATTATAAATAGCTCTAATCTTACTTCCCACTTCAGTTTTTAACTTTCACTACACCAGCTTCTTGCATTTTCATTGTTTTATTATTTCTTTTATCTTTATGAAGATTGACAATTGGTATTGGCCAAGCTTTAAACTACAATACATTATTTTATTATTTTTAAAGAAACATTGACAATGTTACCCGGCTTTCCCCTGCACTTGTCCCTCACGTTTGGCCATGCCATCGGGGACCATTGTGTCCCTGGTAGGTCTAACCTTGGTGGTAAGGCATTCGTGACCCCAACCCCATACCATCAACCCTTCCTCTGCAGCCGAGCCATCGTCCTTGTTTTAAAATTTTAACTGTTTAACTTTTATAGTGTATAATTTTTTAGTTTTAACATCGGACGGCAGTCAGTGACCACCCAGTCCTTGTCACTCCGGTTGCGTTTGCAACAAACCTATATATTATATTATATTATATTATATTATATTATATTATATTATATTATATTATATTATATTATATTATATTATATTATATTATTATTATCCACTTACTTTCTGCAGTATTTCGTGTGGATTATCAGAAGGTCCAGGTTGACTCCTGGTATATAGTTGGTTTTCATTCAGTTAGTCACCTTTTAAATTTATTTAATAGCTGCTTATACGAATATTTTGGTCAATGTACGTTGAAGCTTTCTGGGTTTCTGCGTAACTATGACAGGTTCTTTGCACTATTACAACCTGACTATAGTGACGTCAGATTAACAACACGTGTCATGAGTTTTATTAATATTGTATTAGGACAGATTTAGCCTGTTATGCTTAAAGTTAAACTTCCTATACATTTGTTTACCATAGTGCCCTCCACTGAATGTCCTCCACCAGTCATCCCTGAGAACAGCATTGTCCTGGATTCATCATCAAAGAGTCCTTTCAGTCCTGGAAGCATCTTATCATTTCGATGCCATGATGATTTTGTCATGGTTGGTGAATCAACAATAACGTGTGATCAGAAGGGACAATGGTCCCAACAACCTCCCAAATGTGTTCGTGCAGGTAATAAGAATAACGTTACTATGCAAAATTTTGTTCCTCAGTAGAGGGAAAATGTTCATTATGTTTTTTTTTAATCTGTTGTAGCGGATACGTGCTCTGATCTAGGACCCCTGACAAATGGACGAATCAAGGTGTCTGGTGAAATGGGAGGAGGGAACATCCGGTTAACGGGTACCAAACTTGAATTTTCTTGCGATCCTCTACATTTCTTAGTGGGAAGTTCGGAAGCTATCTGCCAAGGAAATGGAACATGGAGTGCCCAACTGCCCACCTGCTTTAAAGGTACATGCACCTGCACATGTACTGCTTTTAAATATGGCACGTAACAACATGTGACATTCGCTAACAAATGTATTTCTCGTGTCATCTGCACAACTTCTGTTTGTTTTTCTTTGGTCATGGATATTGTTGCTACACCAAATATTTATTAATAAGTAAAGGGTTAAGATGCAAAGTAACGTATCTAGTTCCTATCATAAGTTGAACCTAAATTCGTCAGTTATGAAGTTTTTCTTTATCCAAGATTCTATGATTCTGCACGAAGGTTTGTGACTGTAATCTTAACCATGGCCAGGTAAACCCGTTCTGATGCGTTCCTGAAATTTGCACGGATGACTTTCACAGGAACTGAATTAATATAAATGCGGACCACATAGATTATTTTGCTGAAATTTCACAAACTGTAAGACAGATACTTTGCTTCCTAACCCTTCAAACAAGTGTTATAATTCATTCTAGATTCATTCTCCTTCAAACTATCATACTCTTCACTCACTGAATAAAGGAAATGAGTTCTTAAATCAAGTTTCTTCATTGAACTAAACACATATTTTGATAATAATTGTATCCAATTAACTTCAAACATTTAAATAATGCCTCATTTGTGACCGTTAAAGATGTGTGCTGTACACATTCAGAAACTGCAATTATGACAGGGTTCCTGCGAGTATCAACTCAGAAATGCGATTGCAAATTGGACTTATTGCCTAGGAAACATGGTTTACAAATTGGAAACAACTGTCTGTTCACTGCAGTAGTTTCCACTAAAGTGTACAACATGAGGGATTTACCGTGGTATGAAGATGGTAGACAACTTTGAATTAGTTGGTTTTGTAAGTCATAACAGCTACAGTACTGGTCCAATTTATGATTGGCTTTCTGTGTCAGTTATTGTAGGAATTACTTCATAGTCCAACGTTGGTTTTGTAGCTTACGTGATAACAACCAGGAACTGATGATTTTAAACAGAGAATCAAGGTAATCATGTGTAGGCTGATGAAATTATGGTCCACTGTTCATCGGTTGGGGAATTTTTGTATATTTACTAGGTTACCTTAAAGAGAAACAGTGGTGTAGTTCGAAGGTAAGCAAACGTACCCGGCCGCTTCGAACCAATTGATTGCTTAGACATGCTTTGTTTAAACAATGTATAACTTGGGCGTAGGATATATATTTGGCTTTGCATTCCTTCCTCGCCTAGTGCTTAATAGTTAGGCTTGTAAAACAAGGGATATGGGTCGAATATGCCAAGGTGAAGAAACAATTTCATACGAGCATTAGTTTAAAAATGATCATAACCAAGATAAGCAGGTAAGCAACCGTCAACCTAAACCAGAGAAATTAAAAAGTGATGGTAAACCCGTTTTACCCATATATAGGAAATCAAGTTGTAGTAATGCCAAGTACCAGTAATGTATTACGTTCCATGGCACACCACCTCAACAACTCTGAACAGATCGAAGTAATAACAGTGCATTCGCATGATGATATGGAAAATGTCAGTTACACATTTTATGTTTAAATATGGATCATGTCACCGACGGGAAGCACTTACAGATTTATATTCGCGTCAACCTTTTGATCTACTTGGGTTGTAGGACTGGCTCCTTTTGTGACGCATGTAATTGGGTCCAGTGGTGCACCCAAGGGGATTGTGGGAGGGGAAGAGGAAAGGTTCACCCTCCAGGACATAACTCCCCACTCCTTAGATCCTTTACCTGAATTTCCTTTGCCACCAACAAAGAAAATCCCTGGTTGTCCTACGGTACTGTTTATGTCACCAATTCTATCTCCATTCAGTGAGCGTTTATATTTGATAACTCTAAAAACATGTGCTGGTTCTGTCAGAATTACAAACTAAGTTCATTTAAGTACAGAGGTTAATTTTTTTTTTATTTATGTATGGAGCTAAACGACAACTAAGTCAGGGTGGATCTATTTGGTAATAAGACAAGAAATATTTTTTTTTCCAAAAGGCCCATTTACAACTCTTTTGAGTCAGCCATAATGAATCTTAGTGATTTGTGCTAGAGAACGCCTAATTCATGCGTAGTTTACATTCTAATCACGTGCCAAATAGCTGAATAACATGTGATAGCATTTCTGGAGCTTGTCTTACAGACAGTTCGTGAGCTGAATATAACTGCCCATCTTACTATTATGCACTAAGTTCTGTCAGAATTTTATGCATTATCTGATATAGAAAACTCAAGTAAAGTTTGCTTGTTAAAACTGTGCAAAATTAACTGTTTTGGCATTTGGTTTTCGCTGTTATGGTGCTTGAACAGCACGTATACATACGAATTAGGAATTTTAGTACGAATCACTAAAATGAATTAACAGAATTTTATGCACTGGTTGAAAGTTGTATCACCTTTTAAAGCAGAAAAAGATATTTGATGTAGTTATGGCGAAAGAAAGAGCTACTTCTGCTAATCAAAATTTGTAACCTGCCCAGTTTTGATTACTTTAAATTTTCCAACTGCAGTCATTGCACCTAGGAGATAAATAACGACAATGAAGCCAGGGTGGATCCACACGATAATTACATTGAAAATAATTTTCAACGCTGCACGTTTACAACTCCTTCGATTAAGTCACGGTACTTCAAGGCCCAGTGTACTGTACTGAGCAGAGCCCGAGTCTGACAATATAGTGTTTCACGGAGTTGTAACAGACGATATTAAAAAAAAAAAAAAGTAAACAAATTCATCATTAACGAAGCCTGGGACGATAACAAAATCAACCATAGATGAAATGAAAGTCACATTGGTTTAATCATGTTTTTAAGGTTATCAGTTTAAATACTTTAAATCACTTAAAAGAAAAACCTGCATGAAACCTGCATGGAATTGTATAGACAGTAATTGACGAGTGTGACGGTGCGTCCGTGAAAACTTTGATAAAGAAGGATTCTACGGCACATTACAGCTGGTGAAAAAAAAACCACACAATTTATAACAAAAACAAGTTCGTATGATAACAGCTTTTGATGAAGATTGGAATAACTGCTGAGTATTAAAGGGAGTTATATACACCAAAGATTATAGAGTATCATCTCCATTATAGGTTTTTATTGATTTAAATAATTGGATAATACAAAGTATAAATAAACTTGTTTGTGCTTGGGAAAATAACAGCAGTAGACAAATAATGAGTAATCCAATAAAATATATTTGTATGCCTTGTGTACTGAATCTCATCTGTACGAACGGCTAAAATGCATTTTGATGGTTAGAACCGAGGCAGTATCGTTTCGCCTACGAATCTCTAGCTTTCGTTCTTGATTAACGAAAACATTCTTGGTAAATGCATTCTTGGCAGGAAGCATAAAAGTTGGAGGGTTGTAATCCTGAAATATACGGACATAATTTTCCATCTAGTAAAAATTTGTGTAATTTTTCCGACTGACCCAAAATTATGTAATTTTGCCGACTGATTTGCCAACTGGACAAACTTTGAGGGGGTTGTGTCACCCCCCCCCCCCCCCCCACCCCCCATGAAAACGTCCTGTTCGTAGTAGTTCATCTGATACATTAATGAAGACATAAGATACCCCGTTTGACAGTTAAATGCTCATACACCATGGCATCCTTCACTAAATATTTAATTCCATGTGTCTTTGGTTCGCTGTCGGCTGGATTATTTCGTTCACTGTTGGAATTTCACTATTTTTTTTTTTTTTTGAAATGTCTTGCCTTTGCTTATAGCGTCTCCAAATCTTGCTTAATTAAAGATTTGCCCACCGTCACAAAGACTGGCTACCATCAGAAACCCGACCACAACTGGACCTTTACAGTACAATGCAAATAATTTAATAAGGGCATATCGAAGACAAAATACTGTCCGAAGACTGACATCCAACTGGATCTGATTTCACTGAAAAATCCACACTTGTATTTGCCAACATTTTTGGTTGTTTTGCCCCGCTGCCTGTTATTTACGACTCTAAAATTTGGTTTGTGTGGGGGGGGGGGAGGCGGGGGAGGCTTCGTTGCCCAATAACTCCTTCCCCTTAAATCAGCCCTATTTGTTGTTCCCAGTATCTTCACAGTTGCTGTTGGAGGTGACCATTAGCAGGTGTCCCTTGCAGAAACTAACACTTGCATTATTATTCATTATGGAATTTACAGCAAACATAAAGAGTGATTGTTTGGGTATAGATTATCAACTTAGCAATTTGTTTGTACAGTTCTGTAGATAGCGGATGTTTTGAACCCGTTTGCACTGCCATCTGGTTACTGTAGCTCTCCACTTGAAGGCTAATGATTGGGATTTCATAAAGAAAGGACAGAATGGTTACCACTGATGTCAACGTCCAAAAATTACTGTCGTGTTGTATTTAAAAAAAAACTAATATTGCAAGAGCGCTTTATCAGGCTGCATTATTACCATTGCATTAAATTTAATTTTAATCCCACAGCTAGGTAACGTAAGGATGGAAAGGCATCGAAGCAAGACATTTATAGTACAAATTTTAGAGATATGGGTTCTCCAAGACCCTGTGGCTTACAACATTCATTATCTCTTTTTCTGTGCAGTAACAACATGTAGTGCCCTCGACAGTTTCCCCAATGGAGTCACACACATTTTAAAACCAGAACAAGTGACTCGGTCTGCCAGGACTTTCAGGTAATTAGGCAGTCTTGTATTTCTAAATGTGTCACATTTTCGAGTACCAGTTAATGTGCATTGAGCTTTGTCTTAAGTCAGGAAATAATTTCAGCCTAAATTACATTTTTCTCCTTACAAATTACTGTTTAAGCATACAAATAATAATCTAGATGGTCTATCTCTCTCTTTCTCTCGCTACACACATAAATATGTGTGTATAAAGCAAGAGGGAGATAGATTGCATTACTTTTAATGCACTATACACCGTATATAATCTTATCTTAATCTATTTGTCAATGCATTTCTTTTTCCTTTTACAGTAGTTTCACTAGAACTTCAAATGTAAGTCGTCGTAGTGGCAAAGGTGGCAGTTTCAGAACCAACGTCCGGCCTCAAGCAGGAGTTCCGCAGCCTCGCCATCAAGAGGCGTCTCTTAAAATGGATTTACCTGAAGGTTTCTACCACATTGGCACTCAAGCCAATTTCGACTGTGAATCGAAATATTACACCTTACAAGGATCACGTACCCGAACCTGTATGGCTAATGGCGAATGGAGTGGAAGACCTAGTACATGCATTCCAGGCAAGTTTTGTAGTATTATAATGACGTTTTCCAGGATTTCTGGTTAGACGCTGACAGGAAATTCGAACAACTACTCCACTGAAGTTTCTGATGAATTAACAAGACTTTATTTACCTTTGAAACTCAATTTAATTAATACATTACCACAATAAGACGTTTTATTTAGATAGGGAATCTTAAAGTTAGAGAGGGTTTAAATACATCTGGCAGAAATACTTTAATGCGACTTGTGTAAGAGTTGGGAAGAAACTGCTGAAACTTCATTCATACTACACTGGCCCACTTGGTGTTTTCAGCTATTTAGATGGGGAATCTTAAAGCCAGTGAGAGTTTAATCACGTCTGGCCGAGATACTTTAATGTGATTTGCGTAAGAGAATTTACTGGGAAGAAATTGCTGAAATGTCATTCATACTATATATACTGGCCCACTTGGTGTTTTGAGCTACCAAGTAAGGATATAGTTTCTGGATACACTGAACTTCGATTCCCCAGCTCTGTTAAATCGTCATTCATGGATAAGCATTTTTTGAAGGCTGACTGTATTTTTCTGCCAATAACTTAGTGGTATAGAAATGACTTCAGCCAAGCAAAGCCAAAGCTACTGGACTTGACTGCTCATTTTGGATTTGTATAAATTTTGCAATCATCATGAGAATTAACACGCTTTTTCTTTATAGTTTGTGGCCGATCGAGTGATCCTCGTACGCCATTCATCACCCATGGTACTCCCAGTGATATCGGTCAGTGGCCGTGGATCGTTGGGGTCAGCCGGTTAACGCTCGATGATGACTACAAACTGCATTGTGGAGCATCACTCATTGACGAACGATGGGTCATTACTGCTGCCCATTGTGTCACATATGAATACCAAACCACTCTGCTTCCAATCAACGAGTTGCAGTTCTATGCTGGAAAATACTTTTGGAACAATTCTTTGGATGACGATGAGGTGCAAGCCAGACAGGTAAGGCTTCATTTGTAATGGTCCAGCGTTAAGAAAGAAGTAAATGAGATTTTTTGTTTATTTTGTTGTTGATAAATTGGCTGCTTAAGTCAGGAAGAAAATTTTGCACAGTTGGTTGGAACTTTGGTTTGTGCCGAGCTTTGCACACCGAAGTCTCTTATTTCTAGAAAAAAAATTTTTAATTCTGTTTCGGTTTTCGCTTTTCCTTTACATCCACTAGTTTTGCCTGGTAACATGGATGATCTTGAATGCTTTTTTCCTGTTGTTTATTTTAATCATTTTTGGCTTTTAGTTTTAGTAGCTCTTTGCGAATGAGCCAGATGTGACTCGAAATGTCGAGTAACAACTAAAAATGTTACTTACGAGTGCACTTTACTGGCAAGAATATAATTATCAAAGTCTGTTTTTATGTATAGACAGTAACTAAACGGCGCAAATGTCTGTACTGTAACAAACTGCATTTAACGCCTGTGGTTTTCTTACGTAATTATCATTGCTCTTTACTTGCAGGCTGAAGCAATTCATGTCCACCCGGACTTCGATCCATTTGCACTAGATTCAGACCTTGCTATGGTCCGTCTTTCTCAACCTGTACGACTCTCCAGCCGAGTCCAACCTGTCTGCTTACCAACAACCGATCCCATTGAGTCGCAAGAACGTCTGAAGGAAGGCAGTCGTGGTGTGGTATGGAATTTTAACATTTATTTCCAGATGAACCACAAATGGCATCTTGCTGTCTTTTCCATCTTCTACCTTTTCCATTATTTCTTTATCTTTGAGAACGCCATCTTTCTTTGTTCCTTCCCCAAACGCTATACGCATGCTGACATTAGCCACATACAGTTACAAGGGTACTGCACTCACAAAGCTAAGCCAACCTCTTAGCAGTTTACTTAGTATCGTCTCTAAGATTTCCATTAGCTTTTCAACAACTTGTTGATGGAAGAGTACACCAAATTTTTGAGTCCGAATACTGTTCATCCTGACCATTTTTCCCAAACGAACCTACTCCGAATACTGTTCATCTTGGTCATTCTTCCCAAACAAACCTACTAACTCATATCTTTTATTAATGCTGGTGTCATCTACGATTTGGTTTTCTTTCATCTTTGTAAGGTGTTATCACACTAACCTGATTTTAACATTTACTCAAAGCCTTTTATTTACCCAACCACTCCATTGCCTGGATCAACCTGTAAGTTTGTGTCACACAGGCTTCCTTGAGAAACTTAGCCAGTTAATTAGTTTCTACCAGTTCAGGAGTCCCCGAAAAATCAGAACTTTGTCCTCTAATTTCAGATATTTACCTTTGCAAACTCACTTAAAAGTATAATCCACTCTTTTAACAGTAGTTATGCTGGTGAGCATAAAAGTCTCCCCCAATCCTTCCTAAACAGCATCAAAAGGACACGATGTTCCTGCAGGTTGGCTGCCAGCTTTCTTGACACATGCCATGAAGACAGTGTGCTATCATATACTTCGGTCAAAATAACCCTGGCCCTCTTTAAACAATTTACAGCTACTTAGCTCTCCCACTTAGACCTTGGAGTCAACGCCTTGATTGTAATGTCACTTACACCATTCAGGTGCTTTTTAGGAAGATGCATTATCTTGGAATGGTTTCTTGGCGCATAACCAAATGGTACACACCAATTAAGCTTTTAACATACCAAGTATGGCTGATCTTTCACCTTCCTACTGTCGACACAATTTTCAAATATCAAAATTCTAAACAAATCTTTAACATATTCTAATTGTACCGTCACGTTTACTAGCACCATACCAGGGAACATGACCACTTCCTCCAGGGCAAACTTTGATATTGTGTGTAAACACCGAACAGTTCAATTGCGACGTGGCAAACACCTTTAAACCCAGGTTAAAAGACCACTTATTGGGTTGATTGCGATTGATGGTGTGAGGCCGAGCTGCACGAGGGGGGGAACGAAGGGGAAGTACAGTGGTCTTCAGCTCGGTGCTTACCATTTTATTATTTTTTCTCGATTTTATCGTATTCTAGTTTTATGAAAATTATGTTGACTTAGTAAATTCATATTACACATTGTAACAGATAATTGGCTGGGGAGAAACCGAAGATGAAGAGGTCTCTGATGTTCTATTACACGTCCAATCTCCTGTGGTCCCTACAGACAAATGTATTCAAGGCTATAAAGATGCTGGGCTTAACATACGTGTAACATCCAACATGTTCTGTGCTGGACACGAAGGAGGTTAGTACAGGTTTCATGTACACTTCAGTTGTTAATCTCCAACATAATGCCTGTGAACTACACTTTACCAGATTCCGTAAAAATGAGCATACGCAGTTTCCTCACCTCCATTTTACTGTTACAGGAAAACATGATGCCTGCAATGGAGACTCAGGTGGACCTTTTGTCTTTCCGGCAGATGCCTCAGCCACGAGGTATGTCCTTGAAGGAGTGACGAGTTGGGGAAGTCCGGATGGATGTGGTCTCAAGAAACAATACGGAGGATATGTGCGAGTGCAAAGGTTCATTGAATGGATTCATAACTTTGTGTGAAAGAGCTCTTACTAGGAAACACGCCAGCTGCGCGCACAAAAACTGTGTAAATCACTCAAGCTTACGCTACAATTCGGAGCTTACCTGAGGATAACTGTGGAATAGGTGGAGGTCGTCAGTGAGGTGGAATTGTCGAGTTAACGTGCAGTGAAACGACATGAGTATACTCATGGGTTATCTACCCCACGACAATTCTGGTGGATGTAAAAGTGTGACAATGGTACATTCGCCTTTAAGTCGTAAAAGAAGGTGACTGATTTGACTGTGATTCCTCTAAGGCCAAACTTAATGTTAAGGGGAGGGGTACACATTGGTGATATCCCACAATATATGTATAAGCACTAAGATACTTAGTTTGGCTGCTGACTTTGCTGCTGACCTTCATAGGCCTATAGAAAGCCACGTATCTTTACTTGTAAAAGCTGTAAACTGTTGTAAATCTGGGAAAAGAACAATGAACGAATTTACTGCCGTGTGATATGTTGATAAATGAGTAAAGCTGGGATTAGTATGTGATCGCAATAATAAACGAATTGATAAGTTTTATTACTTAATTGCAATTCTGGTGTTTTTACTTCGCTTTTAGGGAGCACCAACCCAAACTGTGTTGTCTGCCCCTCGACAATTCTGGTGGATATAGAGGTGTGACAATCGTGAATTCTCCTTCAAGTCGTAAAGGTAGTGACTGATTTAATTGCTGTATAATAACAAGAAACACATCAACACATGAAACACATGTTTTGTTTCTGGTGTGTGTATGTCAAAGGCTAAAACAAAACAACGCTGCTACATAAATTCTGTGATCCATTCTAATTTGAAAGTATTTTTAGTTGAATACAAGGTGTTAAGTAATTGGAAAACTCCCCAGCTAGATTCGGCCCATAATAAATAACACAAATCGCCGTAACGATAAATTGCAAAGTTATCAAGGACCGCGATGTAAGCCTCAGCATGAACTTCCGTGTTAAACGTCAAACTTTGAAATCCTATAGTTTCGCCCAAAATTGACATAGACCAACGAAATTCGGTATTTGGGGTCGTGTCATAACTATTTCACCGCATTACAAATTTTAATGACAACAATTGAACCGTTCGGCGTCCACAGCATGG
>JAHWFP010072244.1:750-16031 GCA_023313725.1 Lithobius niger | reverse complement strand
GAGTAGATATGATGAACATTCAAGGCCCCAAACTTGGTGGGTAGCGATCTCTTTGAACGGTTCAACAGACAGTGGAAGCTAAAGGGAGAACATCACATGCTACTCAGTAAATAATGGAGGGTACCAAAGCGGCAAAATTAGAATTCCAAAGTGGATGGAGTTGTTGATGATGTAGTCGGCAGTCAAAATGTTGTAGAAGCCTGATGAAGACATCTGTGGGATGTTGAAAATTAGCTGGATTTTGAGTATGTCCTTGATGTGAATTTTTACTGACTTTTTTGGTGTTGTTTATATGACGTGTTCGCATTTTCACTGTATGCATTATAGCAATGTTTTGCAAGCGACTTTCTAAGGACGGCCCAGTTTGGAAACTGGGGTTTCTCTTATACCACTTTTGGTTTTGGGTTGATCACTATCCCCCATGCACTACTGCTTTATGCCATTATTTCTCATTTATTTTGCAGAGATGAATCATGCTTCCAAGATATGGAGTGGACACTTGCAGACATGGTTGGTTACATCCAGAGCTGGTCTGGATACCAAGGATTGCAGAAAGCTGATCCTGAAAAGGCTAAGGAGGCTGTGAACAAGTTCACAAACAAGTAAGGATCTCTCATGAAATCAGGGTGAATCATTCATGGTAACGAGGCAATTAAAATATATTTTGAAAATTCGTAAAAAATAAAAGCTGTTGGAGAAATGTTGTAGTACTCAGATTTTAACTTAAAATCACGGTTAAGGCAAAAAATGGCAAAATTTACATCCTGTGGGTATTTTAAAGATTAAGATTTTGGGGATTTTTATGATACCTACAGACTGTCAATTTTGCATTAAAGAACAGATAAAGCAAAAAGAAGGTCATATTGCAGTAATAATCAATGGTCAAGATTGTACAGCAAAATCTGCTTAAGAGGAAGTTGTGCTGGTTCCTTTGGCAGTGACCTCCTATTTACACAGTTTACTTGGCAGCACCTTGGTATCTTAACCTTAACCTTAGTACCTTAACCTTGGTATCTTAATCTTAACCTTGGTATTTTAAAGGTTAAGATTTTTGGGATTTTTATGATACCTACAGACTGTCAATTTTGCATTAAAGAATAGATAAAGCAAAAAGGTCATATTGCCGTAATAATCAATGGTCAAGATTGTACAGCAAAATCTGCTTAAGAGGAAGTTTTGCTGATTCCTTTGACAGCGACCTCCTATTTACACAGTTTACTTGTCAGTACAGACAACAAACAAGTATAGAAATGGATAAAAGCTGATTTATTAACACAATAAAGGGCAATGGCTACAAAATCAATAACTAAATGATAAAAATACAATAATACAATTTGGCACAAACTGAGGGCTGACTCAGTCCCATCGGCTTGACCAAGAGACAGCGTCCGACTGCACGGGCCCTTAATAGAAAAGTAGCGTGGCTGACCTGAACTACAAAAGTGCTAGGCCTGGAACAGGGTGGGTGTGCTTGGGGACCAGCGAGTCTAGATCCTTCATGCAGGAAGGACGAGGAAGCCTACACCTGACTAGAAGAACTCAGTCCCATGACAAAAGCAAAGAACAATGTAGGAGAAAGGGGTGGTGGTGTGTAAAGCATGCGTCACTTGACACTGTTGGCACGACACTGACCTCTCACCTCAGTGATCTTACATGCCCCAAGTGAAGTCAAATGCCTACGGCTGTAAAGCGACCGATGATACAGGAAAAGTTTGTTTGTGCTGCCAACCAAACTCAACCTAATAAAAACAAGCTTACAAAAACGGTTGTGTGTTCCACCCTTATTCTGCTGACATCGACTAGTAATTCTCAGAGTTTTCCACTCACATCAATTATGGCCATGTTTCAAGCTTCACTGTCACCAAATTAGATGCCTAAGTAAACGTCCGTAATGCAATAGTGCTATTTTCTGTGAACGAAGAGCAACTTGATCCTTACCAAGTGCTTGTCCAGTTGTTGCAAGTTTTCCATTGAAATTCCGTGTTGTTTCACTGGAAGCGTAGAGGGATTTCTTCGCTGGCAGCAAATGAATCACTCAGTCACCCCAGCCTATGGTAAAGAAATTCCAGCATTCGTACCTAAATTAAACTTTTCCCATGGAATCTTTACCTTTCGTGAAGGGATCACTATCATTTTCCCCAGCCTTTTGTCTTGCATTTATGCTTTAAATGAATCGTTTTTGTCACAGCCTTAGGAAATTTTATCTTTTTAATGTCAAACTGCTTTCACCCAAACAAGGGCGAAACAGTCTGTCTAGATCTGTATGGGTGAGAGCAGCTTTATTTTAAGTGATGAACTGCCATTAATAGGCCTAAATGTTTGTGTCTAACATTCAGTAGAGTGGAGCCCCACACAAGCAAGCAGTAGTTTCTGCTTTTTTTTTAGCATGCTGCAGCCAGTCTGGTTTTGAGCTTGGAAATTTTGTCAATGTCACAGCTTTCATTCCTATTTGAGCTTATGATGTGAAGCATTGTAGAAAATAACACTGCCCACCAGTTGCGAGAAACATTGTACTAATTTTAAAGTGTGGATATATATTTAACACTTTTTTGAGAATATTATTTCTCCGCATCTGTTGAAGGTCAAATTAGTTTGGGTTTGGGCTCCGTTTCTTCAGTAGGGTGAAGTCTAACCATGAGAGTGAGGGGAGACAAATGCGACCTCACGAGACATAGTTTGGGTAATCGCTCTCAAAACTACTGATATTACATATGCAGGATGTAGTGTCGCATCATCTACCTCCAGTGCTTGTTTTTGGGTTGGGGTTAGGGTGGGATGCTTATTTGTCACCTCTCGGGCCTCAACTTTCTTCCACACGAGTCAAGATCACAGAACCAAAACGAACATGGAGGTCAGTCCAGACAAAGCCTCAGAAGAACCGCTCTCACCGCGTATGAAATGAGTTTTGACCGCATTTTGTGCAATAAAACTATTCACAACAGTGACAAACAATTTAAAGTTTCCTCTTGACATTTCTTTATTGTGGTATAGCCGAGCTCGGCAGTTGACTCTTCGATTACACCACCAGGTACCATCCCACCAGTCGCCATGATGCCCCTCCAGCACTAACTTTGCAGATGATATCAATTAAAAAATTGGATATAATGTCTCGCCACACTGGCCAGCTGACGAGCTTAGTGATTACCCAGACGGTATTTCCTCTTTGCTTCCCTCTCTCGTGTGGTTCTGCTTCAGTTTAGTACAGAAACGGCATCTGAACCCAGACTAGGTGAAAACGACAGTGAGCGTTGACTATCTGCTCAGCAACTTTCAAGTTAAGTAGGTCAATTTTAAGGTTATGCCTAAAGTTCGAAATAGGTTGGCAGTAAAGCTAGGATGGGTTCATACGTTCATCCATTAGTTTATGAAAGCTGCCGGATGTTGCTATACCCTAGATCCTAACTTAGAGAATTATTAACACTTTGTTTTTATTTCATTTCTAGCATGATAGCTACACTCAAGGCTACTGGCAGTCCTGAAGAAACAAAGGTTTCTGTCCGTTGGCATTATTTTCTGCTTATGAGCAGAAAACCATTTTAGTATTAAATGCAGTGATGTATTGATTTCAATAGAAATTGGGCACAGTGGGTAATAATATTTTCAAAACAATTTGTAAATGACAGTCCCTTCATAAGGAGCTTATTTTTGTTTTGAATTGTATTCCTGCAAACTGAATAAATAAATCCTAGTAGCAACGAAGGTAGATTTTTCCCCTTCATTATTGCTGGCCATTCGTGTGTTCTGCATATTGCCGAGTCCTTTCAGTTATCTGCCTAATTAAAAAAAAAAACTACCTTCTTTGTAATAAAGCTGACTTTGTGGTTAGATTACACTTTTTAACATTCTCATCTGGTTTTATGACTGACATGTTTTCACAAAAATTGAACTTGTAAATAGTGTAACATTAATTAGTTGGCCTGATAAAAATCCACAACAAGGATTTAAAACTTGCCGATGCATATTCCAGTTGAGTGAGTTGAAATAATAGAAGTCCCTTGCACACCTCAAACTTGGTGAGGGATCCCAGAGTTTACCGATTGGACACCGGATTGAATCCAGCGATCGACCAAGGTATTTATGGGAATGGAGAAAAAGGCAGCATTATCAGACGACCTTGGCAGCCCCTCACTTCCATCAAGTGGAAGGATAAATGTCCCAGTGTGCACTGGGGGCCTGGAATAATACACATAAGGATAGCCGAAGGGTCAAGTGGTCAGCTACCAACTAACTGGATTGCAATTTTAATCCCACGATAGACCAAGGTACACGTGGGATGTATAAAATTAGTCTAAAAGTCGTTGGGTTGTGCGACAGAAGTAAAACTTTAAAAACCATCTTGAAATATGGAGACTAGGAGGTTTTCAGGATTAATGTTGGGAAATATTTCTAGATTTCACACGCTTAAATGCATTCGAATATTACCAGTGTCGTTTCATATTCTGTGGTTTTGCGATGACAACATTGGAGCACATGACTTCTGCTAGGCAAAGCTCTCTTCTTCACTGGGTGATGTGAGCACACAACCGAGAGTCTGTTGAAGGTTAACTCTAACAAGATTATATTTCTGTAACCATGAACGGTGTAATAAGTTTGGTTGTAGTTGTCGCTTTTCTTCTTTGCAGAACAATGTTAACAATAAGTTCACTTTCAATACCTTTTTTCAGGTACGAATGTTTTACACTCCACCATGCATGGTGCAACATGTAGAGTGCAGCATCAGCACACCACCTGGCTGACTGCCTGTTCATTGCCGCCATGTAAATATATGGTCCCTCTGTCCCTCCTTAGCTTCGACTACACCTCTGCGTTTTTGATGACCGTTCCGATTCCAACACTGCCACCTTGTGTCCGTTCCTTCACATGGCCCTCTGCGGCCGACATCCACGGTCTCCCCGGTTACCCGGACATCCATTACTCACTCCCAATCCTTAATCGGTTCCACCCGTCCTCGGTTCCTCTTTCTTTTCAACACTGCATCCCTGACCAAAACGCTTCCGACTTGTCAACACGAAAACAACTGGGGGGGATTGGAAAAGACAGGAAGGACGAGACTCAGATGGAATATGTGACCCCTCCATACCATCAAGACCTTCTTGGGACATCTCTCTCTTTTCCCAGTTACTCTTTTCCTTTGGTCTTCACAAGCTTTTTCAACCAGACCATACAGTTGGTTCCTTCGATTCCTCCTTGGTACCCGGCAACTGCCAGCGTTCCTCCTTCACTACTAGGGTCACTTATCCTCTTCTACATCTCGGCAGCACTTGCGCCCGTATACTACAATCACGGACAACAGGGTAACCAGACGACCGGCAACCAAGCACCCTCCTGCACGATCTTCACTTCTGTTTCTTAGCTAACCGGACCAGCTGGTGGTTACTAGCCCCATGATGCACGACATATTGTCTTTTGCTGCGCCCCTGCACCCAGGTGCTTTTGCGCCCGTACAACCACACATCCACCAGCTGTTACACGTGTGCATCATACGTCCAAGCAACCAGTACTCATGGACCAGGGCTGCCACTCGGACCCAGTGCCTCATTTGGTGAATCACAGTTCACGGTTATCCTACTTCCTTAAAGACGCTTCGTAGCCAGCATTATCATCCGAATGTCAGTCCATTTTCTATCCCTTTGCCAACACCCGGAACTCGGGGCCCCGGTCCACAACCAGGGCCAGTGCCCACCCTCCTCTTCTGCGAACCACCATCAATCCACCTTTTCTCACAAACAAAGATCACTGGCCCTTGGACCTCTGTCTCTGATCCTATGGAGTCATAGGCCTTCTGCACACCCATGGGAACCATGGTACCGAAGCTGGACAATCAATACACCACCTGTCGGTCAACATGGCTGTGTACATACGCAATGATCAGCATTGTCTGTCCCACACATCATGCCTTGTCACCAAACGTTGCCGCGTCATCTATCTCTCCTCTGGCAACCAGAACTCGGGCCACAACCATGACCGGGCCCCCCCCCCAACCGTCTTCAGTTCACCTTCTTCGAAGACATGGATCCCAATCTACGGTTCCCGCTTTGGGACGATGTCCATGGTTCCTCCAGCCCATAACCTTATTGAGGGTAACCATGGTAACCACAATGTCGGTACTACCCCTTCCGGACACCACTGGTCGGTCCACACGCCTGTGTACTGATACACCTGCGGCCCGTTCTTTTCTTCGAGTCATCTATCCAACCCCCAGCGCTGCTTTTGGGTTTAGGTTTTGCCCTGTGATCCAGTTTCGTTCCGCAACTTTTTTCTGCTCTCCGTTTACTGTACAAGGAACCAGTTCCTTGCCAGGATTGTACTTCCTACTACGCCCGTACGGCCTCCACCAGGCGGGCCCTTCTGTTTCCAACAATTCTCCATTCGCTTCTACGTATGGGAACTCGTTATACTGCGCCTATCCGCCTGGCACCGATTGATCGCCTTCCCTATCTGCCCGGTATACTTCTGTTTTGAAATGACACCTACGAAGACTTGAAACTCATCCAAACAACCTCACTGTTGCTGACACCGGCCTCTTCAGATCGCTCTGTGGTCTTCAGCTGCCTCGCCTTAGACCCTTCAAGTCATCATCACTTTGAGGCAATGTGGCTTGTTGATTACCTTCATATACTTGCTCATTCCTCAGGCCTAGAATGCGACCGTCATCCTGTTAATGCAGAGCCAACCATCAGCATCCAGCTTCGCCTCAGGCACCCTTCAAGCTGGTCTTCAGACACCTCTATGGTTCTCGGTCATTCCCATGACTCTCTGCTTTCATTGGCTATTGTCTTCTGTTCTTTGTCCTGCGCCCTCCCGTCCTTGTGACGGACCTCTGCTGGAATGTCGCTCGGCTCAGAGGATCTTGGATTCTGCGGCTGCCAGCTCGCAGCACGGGTACTTGTCAACAGTGTCCCGCCACCATCTTTTGACGAAGTGTTGCTAATAAATAAATCAGGTAAAGTATATTTTTAGCGGCAATTAAAAACTGACACTTACCATGGACACCTGGTTGAAATTTGTTTTATTGCCTAAACTAAAAATGTACATTATGACTAACCCGCTCAGCCTCCGCTCTTCGGCCCACAGTTACCAGAGAGGAAGAAGGCTGAAGTATGCTCCATCGCAAGCGCTTTATCTGTGCCAGCGCACACGCAGTGAAGGGGAGCTACGAGCCCGGCAGGGAAGCCAACTTTTCATCGCTAGGGATTGAGCCTCCAACAGGAGGCAATTGCTAATAAATAAATCAGGTAGAGTATATTTTCAGTTTTAGGCAATAAAAACAAACTTCAACCAGGTGCCACTGATAACTTTCAGTTTCCGTACAGTTAAGCCAATACGCATGTCAATTATTTTTATTAAATACCAAAAAAATGTGAATCACAAAAAAGTAAAATAAAGCTGCAAAAATAACAATTTACGGCCTCGAAAACAGAAAAAACAGCAAACAAAATCGTTACAAACTATAACAGCAACCAAAAATCACATAAAGGAAAAAAACCATACTTCCCAAAGGCGGGGAAAAAGTACAAACTATAAAAGAAAGAAGGTAGAAAATGAAAAGGGAAGGGGGGAGGAAACAAAAATGGAATATATATTTTACCATTTCGTGTTTCATTTCCTATCTGACAGCCACCTGCTAGAAAACATGCCAGCCGTAAGTACCACTAGTTTCAGTTTCGGGCTGCTCAACACTTCGACCCACATCATTCCAGAAGTTTCGAAGCACTAGGGTAGATTCTCGCCCACTTTTTCTCTTTGCTTTGATGCAGTGTAAAGAATTTACAATCAATAATATCCCTTCTCCTTATAGTAAGATGAATGCTTGGGGGGGGGGGGGGGCTTTAAACCCGGGGCCCGTGTCCCTTGAGGCAGCTCTGCATACAGGTGAATTGCTTCAGCCGACCTAGTAGTTTTTGGCTGCTGCTTTGGTTCATCAGCTGATGCGTTCAATGCTTGTCCGGTGGAGGTCGCTACGGTCACAATGCGGCTGCTCCGTTCAGTCGTGACATTAAGAAGAATTGGCACTAACATGCCATCCCCATTTACAAAGCCACTGCTTGGTTCGGGAATCAGCTTCTGTCGATACCTCCACTCTTACTGTCGATAAAAGCTACCTCAGCAAATGACAGCGGCGGTCCTGGCACCCCATCCAGCTAGGACGCAATCCTTTTGGGTCGACGCTGGCCCTCTAGTCCATAAGGGGTGGAGGGAGTGACCTTGTGAGGTATATGGTACAGCAAAAGATCTTACACTCCATTGCGACAACCACAATAGGTGATGACCAACTATTCCCCCCCCCCCCCCCCCTCCCCACCCCTGGTTGGCACCTGACGCGTGTCAGTGAAAGAGGTTTTGACTTCTTTGATTCAGAAGTGTTGCTTTCCCTAAAATCCCATTCGTCAGTCTCCTGGGGAGAAATGTCTGCCCCTGCACCAGCCTGCTTGGGTGGTATACCCAGAACACGAGAAGTTTACTAACCTTCATTGCCTTTCCTCGGTCACTTTCCTCAGTTCCTTTTCCCCATCCCTTTCCTTGGTGCTGTTCCTCGGCCCTTTCTCTGAATTTAGGGGGTACTGCAAAGTCACACCTCAGGTTGAATTTCAAATGTAGTGCTGGGTCTGCGCGAGAGCATTGGATGGTGACCAGAGAGTCACTTAAGCTGCGTTTTTACAGCCTGGTATTTTACTGTCCCCAAAAAGATTGGCGACTTCTGCTTGATTTTCAGTCTCAAATGTTTGAATATGTTCCCGGCAATCTGTTCATGGGAAAACATTTTCAAATAGAGACACTGGCGTCAGTCAGAGAGCCTTCATGAACTTGAAGGAGTACACAGTTTCCAGAGACTTGGATGACGCCTACCTGTCCAATCCTGTGCAATCAGACTTCGTCCACCTATTTTGGCTTGTGTTTGATGCAACCACGTACAATCGCCTACCTTTTAGATTGGTCGTGACACAAGGAATTTCTTTTTTCATGGTGGGAGGCTGGCTGTTCGTACACCTAGTGCATCCCATTTGTCGCACACCTTCATAACTGTTTGCTCTGGGATGTGCTACAGTCCCATTTTATGGGGTCCCTGCAAACTGCCCTAGATCTTCTCCATGGCTTCTTCCTCAGAGTGAAGCTGTTGAAATTGAAACTGTTCCCGTCCAAGGATTACCCTTCCTGGGTGTGGCCTTCGACATGATGCGGTTTTTAGTCTGCTCCTCTCTGGAGCGTGTAGATGTCACCATCCTGACTACGCAGGGATTCCAGTGCCGTTTGGAGGTGTTGTCGGCTCGTCAACTATGCAGGTTCATCAGCCTTCTAGATCTGTTAGTGACGCTGATAACTTTGTGGTTGTTGCACGGGTGCCCACTACATGGCTTCAACAGGCTGCGGTGGACCCACATACTCATTTAACAGACGTAGTATCTTTTCTGGAAACACCTTGCCAAAACATTCTTTGGTGGACGGTCTGGAACTACCGTCGAATACGTTGTGTATTCTTTTTCTTAAACTATTTGTTTTCAGCCGAAAAAAGACTTATTCGAGCGTTGAATGAAAGATTTAAATTAAGAGATTCAGCCACCTATAGAATTTTTCAGGTATCTGGTTATTTTTGAACGAATTTAATAGATGCAAGGTCACATACACGCTCCTATCGAATTTGGATCTGCTGCACCTACAGTCTTTCCACAATGGCGAAAAAGCATCTGCTCGGCCTCGACCCAGTTGGGACTTGGCACTCACCCTTCCACGTTTAACCTCCTACTGGACGCCTGTTTTAAAGTTCTGGTGGAACTCGGGGCTTGAGTCCTGATCCCTTGTTCCAGCTTAGAGGTTCCAGTGTAGGAGGAAGGGAGGGGAGAAGGAGAGAGAATGTTGTGGTGAGAGAGAAAAATTTACTAAATGCCTGGACCTTGGCCGATCTGTCGGGATCCAGAATAGATGAGGTATGGGTTGGGTTTGTCCATCGCAAAACTGGGGGTTTTGCGTATGAGTGTACATCCGAGCCCAGACGTCGAAAATGCTGTTCAAGAGCCAGCATAGGAAAAGTTTGATTTGGGGCCTGAACACCGAAGGCAGTATTCTGAATCCAACGTTGAAAGGGTTTTAGTCAGCACAGTTTAACGCAGAGTGGTAACTGAACTGGTTAGTGTCCCTCAACAACATTTTAAAAGTGCCCCTCATTTTCCGGATGCTAATCTCAAATTTCTTGAGGTCAGTGTCTTTCCCTGCTAAGAACACTACTAATTCACAAATTATCTTATAAAACATAAGATAAATAATAAAGTTTACAGAAATATCACAATTATATTACATAAATTACAATGTATATGTTTAAATCAAGACACACGCAAGTGTGTCGCCCGCCAAGATAAAACGATAACATCCAGATAAAAATGTATATGAGCATGGCGACCACTAGACACGTTTTGTCTTTACAGCAAAGGTAGTTTGGCTGTTTTCAGCCTCTAAACCAAAAACAATAAATTGTAAGCAAAAAGCCGCCAAGTTTCAGCCATCGAACGTCTGTGATATCAAAAACGAGCCAAGTTTCCACTCATCAGACATACAACGCAACTTTAAAACTTGGCACATTGCAAGCTTTTTTTTTTACTTGAATAGTTCGGCTATATCTTATGTTTTCGAATAAATATATGTATACAGTGAATTTTATCGAAATAATGTTAAAGATTCTTTGTTACAATATCTTTTGTTTGAATCATTTTACAATAAAGTTTTATAACTCACGTGGTGGCGTTTTGTTGAACTACTGCAGACTAGCGTCCTGTACTGTAAACTATAGCTTTTAGTGTGGTGCATAACGTATCGTTTGTGAACCCTTCCTGACGTTACAAAAATCGGAACCTCCGCGATTTGCTGCAGTTCGTAAATAGTTTTTCTTAACCGAGAGCAGATTGATCGTCGGAGTGACCGATTGATCGTTTCGACGTTTCAACTTTAATGTTGTTATTTCGCTTCGTGTGCGCGAAACAATGACACAGCAACAATAAAAACAACAATGAACTAGCGCTTATCTTGATGCTGGTTGTGCATCTTGGGGTCTTCCAAACGAAAGGCTTGCAATGGGCCAAGTTTTAAAGTTGCGTATGTCTGATGAGTGGAAACTTGGCTCATTTTTGATATCACAGACGTTCGATAGCTGAAACTGGCCGGGTTTTTTGCTTACAATTTATTGTTTTTGGTTTAGATATCAGGACGTTTGGTAGCTGCGCTTAACGTGTTTTGTTATTCATGATGTTCTGGTTTACATTTTTGGTTGTAACCCTGCTGAAGCTTTACTTCTGGACTTTGCAACATTTTCAGTGTTGACTTTTGTGTAGATATCAGTTTTTTGGGAAATGATTAGATTTTATGATTTTGTGGATTTTGGATTTTCGTAAGTCAAATACTTTCTTTAAAAGCTAGGTATACTAGGTATAACTAATTACTCGCAGATAGGAGCCAAGTATTAATTCTACAGAAATTGCACATTTCATATAAAATGGTAAAAATATTTAACTAGAGCAGTAAGGTTTCACGTGGACTAAACAGCAACAACACTGCAGTATACGAAACCTTACAGGAAAGTTTATTTATGTTCCTTTACTGTTTTGACTTAGGGTTAGTTCAACCTTACATTAAGCATCAAACGAGTTGGCATTTATTTTCTAATATTGTTTGTTGATGGGTCTGACGGATTTTGTTTCCAATAACAATGCAACTTATGTTTAGTATGGAGGAGTTTCGCAAGCCAGATATATGCCGTGACAGCAGGTCATTTGGTGGTTTCTTTACGTTTTTGGTTGCCAGGTTTTATTGAAGCTTTACACTTGGTAACCACTGCCTTGCTTTATATTCGGCAATGATTCTTGTTTAGGTATCAGTTGTTGTGGTAAGTGATTTTATGATTGTTGGATTTATAAATTTTTTATTCGAATAATTTCCTTTAGTGCAAACTAAAAATAACTAATTACTCTCAAAAAGGAGCCAAGAATTAATTCTACACATTTCAGATAAATAATACTCATGTTGGTTGTTTGTTGACTGTTTATGGGTATGGGAAATTTTCTTTAGCAATAACAATTTAACTTACTAGTTGGTGTGGACGAGTTACGCTATGCCGATATGTGGCATTACAGTGCGTCATTTCCGGTAAACCGACCAGCGCTTAATATGCTTATATGAATAATTTATAGTACCGGTATCTGTAATGTTTTGTCGTCATGGGCTCCCTGCGGTCTAGTCATGTATTCATGGAATGCTCTTGTTGGTATGTTTGTTCTTAGTTTAATGTATTAGAGCAGGGCGCTTGGCTACGGGCCATTGCTCTCAATAATAAAATTCAATTCAATTCAATTAATATGCACCTGCAAATACACGAGGTACCCGACCAACACAATGCTTTTAACAATACCGAACAATACTTTTAAGGTTACGAACAATACTTTAATAATCCATAATCCTCCAACGCGCCAGTTAGCTCACTAACCCAAGGACCCTCCATTTCCAAACTACCAAAGGTATGTAGAATTAATGTCGCCCAATGCTCACAGCAACTTTCATTTGTAAATTAACATGACTTCCAGGCCACTAGTAGCTAGCTAGTTAGCTAGCCAACACATTATCAACGATATTTGGTAGCAATTTTTTCCTAGAAAGAGTCGTCCCACGAACCAAAGCCGTTGCCATAGGAACGTAATGCCTGATTGTCTAACAAATTTGCAGCCGTTGTAGTCTATAAAACTTATGCTTTAGATAAAGAAAGACACATGCTTAAGCTTGCCGCCTTCATGCAACTACAACTTGGCGGCGACACGCTAACGTGTGTCTTGATAACAATGCGACTGAAAAGGCTGAAACTTGTTGGATCATAAAAGTCACTATGTAAGTTAACAACTTACCGTTATCTTGTTGAAAAACGACGTGAATAACGTTGATATTTGCCTAATCAAGACACGCTAGTGTGTCGCCCGCCAGATAATATGTATATGAGCATGGCGACCACTAGACACGTTGTGTCTTGACAGCAAAGGTAGTTTGGCTGTTTACAGCCATCTGAAGATAAATAACTGCGACAGAAAAAGCTGAAACTTGTTTAATCGGGAGACTTTTGTAGCCTGACAACATAAAAGTCACTGTTAGACACATAGCTTAACGTTTTCTTGTTGAAAATATGACGTGAATAACGTTGATATTTTCCTAATCTAGACACACTCTAGTGATGCCAAGTAGACGTTTTATTGTTGTTGGAGCTTAATTGTTAGAACATTATTGTTAGAGTGTAATTGTTGTCAGATGGCGGCTCACTAGCAGACTGTGTCTTGTAACTGAAACCAAGTTATACGTGATTTCAGCATACTGGTGTAAATTCCCCATGCGGTAGAAATCTTTGCAAATCGTTTGAATCAGGTGACTTGGGTCCAGTAACAAAGAAAACTTCAACACGAAAATGTGGGAACGTGTACTTTATAGAGAAAAGGTGCCCTCAATAACGTTGAGTGTTACTAGTAACTAGTAACTAGCTAATCACCAGGCTCCCATATTAATTCTCATCGGGTATAAAGACACCTCTACAGCTCATTAGGGAAAGATGTCAGATCTAAATTTCGGCAAACAGGTAAAGCGTCATATGGGGAAGTGCCTCTTTCTAAAATGGGGGTTGCAGCTAGAAGCACGTGGCCCTGTAGTGGCTCGTAAGTGTAAAATTATTGTTGTAACCATTGTTTGTATTGTCATCCAACAGTACATTTTAACATGCTTTAGTGTTACACGCTTATCGTTTCAGTACTTAATTGTCAGAATGCACTATTTTTGCAAATAGGTGGTTCACTAAGAGACAGAATATCCTTATCTTTTATTGCAAAGGTTTGGTCTTTTTTTTTACGGTACACGAATCCAAACTGAATTATCTGCCCCACCACGATAAAAGTGGCAATTTGTCTGAAAAAAAAGATTAGGAAACAATATGCACATCATCAGCACAGGTGGGAACGAGTTCTTTATGGAGAAAAAGTGTCCTCAATAACGTGACGCGGACGTTTTATTTTATGTAGACTTACTGTTCTTGCAGTCTATTTATTGTAAGTGACGAGTAATTTTAAACAGCTGACGAGTTGATTAGTTTTAGTAATCTTCGTGTGCCACCAGAATATTAGAACTGTATGAACATTTACCATTCCGTGAGTTTGTAGTATGTGTTCATGATTGAATGATTAACGTTAACCTCGGAAGGGCCAAGTGAAGAGGGATGCGCTGATTGAGTGAGCGAAGCGAACGAAATTCAGCGTTTGTTAGCCAGTGCGCTCAAAAATCGTGTTAAATAGACTTAAGCATTTGAAACATTGGCATACAATAAGCCAAACCATGTTCATTTGGCTGGTGTAACGGCTAATTGGGCAACGGCAAATGTAAAAATTATGATTTAGAAAATTTATAGACACTCCAGACAAAAAAGGTAAAGGTGACTATTACGCAGTGGAATTCTTTGTATTCACAGGCCTATGAAACTTGTGATATCCACCCAAAACCAAAACTGGTATAAGAGCAGCCGCCAAGTTTCCAAAAAGGATCGGCCTTTCAAAGTAGTGATATCATTCAACCAGGGAAAGGCCGCCAAGGTTAATCCTATAAGCCAAGTTAATCGCACGGAATAATACTTTGGACGTTAAATGAAAACTTGAAGATTGCTACCGCTAGTAGCAATCTTCTAGTTTTCATTTAATTTTCGAATTATTAGTAGGTAGTAGGTAGTAGTATTTAAATATTCGCCAACTTAATCGTACCGAATAATACCGCTAGTAGCAATCTTCTAGTTTTCATTTAAGTTTCGAACTATTAGTAGGTAGTAGGTAGTAGTATTTAAATATTCGCCAACTTAATCGTACCGAATAATACTTTGGACGTTAAATGAAAACTTGAAGATTGCTACCGAAAGTAGCTATGTTCTAGTTTTCATTGAACCTTCGAATTCTTAAGCGATATCACTCCTTTGAAGGACCGAACCATTCGGAACTTGGCGGCCCCTTTTACCAGTTTTGGTTTTTGATATGATAAAAATGCTAATCAAATGAGAAAAGGTGACTGCTGGCATCAAAATCTAACGAAACCAAAAAAAAAAAAAAAGAAGGAAAAGAAATGGACCAGAAAACTAGATTGGCATTTCAAAATGTATTTCATCAATTTGGACCAAAAATTACTGATATCTACCCCAAAACAAAACTTGTTTTGGGGTAGATATCAGTAATTTTTGGTCCAAATTGATGAAATACATTTTGAAATGCCAATCTAGTTTTCTGGTCCATTTC
>JAHWFP010072243.1:0-14438 GCA_023313725.1 Lithobius niger | reverse complement strand
CATAAGGAAACAGATGACAAAATAGGGGTGTTTTTTTTGGGGGGGGGGGGTATTGGGTAGGGTTGCTCCGCTACTATTTTTTTTCCAAATACATGTTCCGAGCAGGAAAGACGCCTCACATTCAGTGCATATTCGGGTCCTACACCGTAATAATGCATAATTACCCCGCTGTTAGGTGTAGATGGATCCTACTATCTCCAGATGAATTTACTGCCGCTGGGAAATTCCGATTTCTTTTAGATTTTGCACATGACGAAGCAGCTATTAGTTGTTATCATATGAAGCAATGAATGCACCATAGTCGCAGTTAAACTGCAATGGCCGGCATATTGATATCAGGGCCATTTTGAAATTATGCTATTGCTTATTATCGTTCGATTTCCCTCAAATTTAGAACAAAGACGAAATAGTTGATACCAAGTGAAACAGTGAACATGCCATCGTCACTAGTAATATCTACTGCCCATCGTCTTAAAATTGGGGATTCATTTTGAAATTATGCGTATCGTCCCATTTCCTTCAAATTTAGGACAGAGACGATACAGTTGATACCACGTGAAACAGTCAATGTGCCATCATTACTGGTGATCTCTAATGGCCACCATCTTGAAATTTGGTGGCCATTTTTAAATGATGCTTATTATCGTCCAATTTCCTTCAAGCTTAGAATGACGACGATACAGCTGTTAACAGTTGAACGTGCCATCGTCATTATTAATATGTAATCCACGCCATCTTGTAATGAGTCAGCCATTTTGAAACTATGCTTATTATTGCTTGATTTCCTTCAAACAAAAAAATAAAAAATGTGAAAGCAAAATTAAAAAGGAAGTTGTACTCAATCTCAAAATTGGGTGTATAGTGCATTCTTCACGGTGCAGGCAGTAGCCTACCGTCAACTGCACAGTTTTATAGTTTAAATACAATTCTAAAAGTAAGAGGTATTAATAAACAAAAAACGGAACGTTAAATGTTAAGAGTAAGGGTCTAAAAATCATAACCTAGAAGGAACACGGACAAGCTTTGACAGTCAGGGTCTAGGTGTAAAATTTGGTCAGTTAGAGGCTGGTAAGCATTAGACCCTTACTACCCGGTGGCCAGCTCTTGTCCTTAAGAATAGGAAAGCAGTAAATACATTTTGACGAAAAACGGTAAATCTTCCCATGAAGACTCATGTGATGATCCAGTGGTAGTATGGTGTACGTTATCTGCTTTGCTTTATGTTGAAAAGTTTATTTTTCGGTTTGTTAACATGACAGAACATACACAGTAGAGAGAATTATTGGTTGTCATCAATTACCTTAAAATCTATGAAATCATTACAAGGGTAGCTTTAAAGAAATTTCTTTAAAGATTTTGCAAGCACAAAAATCTGCTAAATCCGTACATACACACTTACCGTCCGAATAGGCTAGAATTAAATTTACAAAGTTGGATTTACAAAATTGGCTTGTTAAGTCATTAAGCAAGTCCAGTGTTAGTGGAGTATGCGTTTCCTGCTTTGCTTTAGGTTGAAATTATTTGTTCGATTTAGTAGCATGACAGCATATTCGCAGCAGAAAGCATTATTGGTTATCCTCTACCATAATGTACGAAAATTCTAAAGCATCAAAAGACAAAGTTCCTCAACTATATTCTAAGATCAAAGAAAATCTGTTACAACCGTTCATACACACGTTCTGTCCTAATAGACTAGAACTAAGCTGGCCATCGGGTAGTAAGGGTCTCATGCTTACCAGCCTCTTACTGACCAAATTTTACACCTAGACCCTGACTGTCAAAGCTTGTCCGTGTTCCTACTAGGTTTTGACTTTTAGACTCTTACTCTTAACAGTTAACGTTTCGTTTTTTGTTTATTAATAATATTACGTTTTGCCAAAAAGTACGTTACATACGTGAAATATGTAGAATATTAAAGGGACACCAGGCCTGCCTTATAACATTCCGCGTGCCAAATTACAGCTACGCACGGATCATCTTCCGAGCAATTACAGTGCTAAGGTCGGCTGGGGTGGTAGCTGCGTTCCTCGCGTAGCTGCTGTCTCGGTTGGCTTTGTGAATAGTACACGAGACAGAATCAAGTCAACGATTGTGTCGTCACAAACCGGAATGATTCTCGTATTTTAAAATCACAATTTATAATTTTCTAGGCTAGCGTCTTATAATTTTGCTTCGGCGATCTATTGGAATAATTAATTATAATTTTACCGCATTAGTCTATTAGATTTTGGATCTCATGGTAATTATTAGAAAATTAGTAGATGTACACACGATGAAACGTCATGATTACTGTACGTGCGCAATGCATCATTTAGTGACGGGTCGTTAGTAAATGAAGTTCCATTATATTCAACAGAAATCTCCTAGACGCCACATTTAAAAAAGGATTTTTAGCAAGGGAAAGATTAACGGAAAGGAAATAGACCTTTGGGGCCGTACTTGATGCGGAGGATCGAGAAAAATGGCGCTGGGAGGTATATCCCTTTAATGCGTATTATATACTGTATTTTTAGAGTGGCCTATGCCGCTGTACTGTCGCTTGTCGGAAAGACCCACGAAGTAACATAATTACGTGTGCGCCTCTGAAATGTGTGTTTCTACAATGCTGCATATTCTGACTCGTGTATAACACCAACTTTTTTGCATACTATCCTGCGTATTCTTACTCGTCTATAACACCAACTCTGCTGTGTAATCTACAATATTGCACAGTTTGACCCGTCCTAGCACTAACTCTTTTGCATAATCGCCAATATTCCATGTTCTCACCCGTCTATAACACAAACTTTTTTTTGGCATTTAACCTTCAATACTGCATATTCTGACCTATCCTAATACCAACTCTTTTGCGTAATCTACAATTCTCCATATTCTAACCCGTCTGCACCACCACAACATGCCACCGCCACATTTTTTCACCAATCGTTTTACAATTGCAATTCGTGCTGCAATCCCCTCCTCCAATATCAAATACCCTCCCCCCCCCCCCCCCCCTGGTTAAAAATGGTACACCTATATTTCTAACTTGAACTGGTGGTTGGGGTGTCATCCCCCAACACTCAAACACTTTCAGCCATGTTTTTTCCCACGCGTTATTTCCATCTCATCATAACATCCGGGTGCTGCAACAGCGTCTACTGTTGTTTCGTTTTCAATCAATATTCAACCGTGCATAAAATTATAGACTAAAACATATTTTTTATTGTATTTTTTTAGATTTGTGTGTTGTGTTGACTGTTGACGGGTTGTGTTGCGTTGTGTTGTGGTGACTGATGGTATGTTGTTGTTGCACGATAAATACATCGCTATTCTCCCCCCCCCCCCCCCCTAAAATGCTAGTTAAGAGTTGCTTCTCACTGAACCCCCTCCCTCTGGGCACCACTGTATTTAGCAAACGGTCTGCTTCAAATTTGCTAATCAGCTGAGATGCTACACAAATCTTTGTGTATACATACGGTGATATAAATACGACTCCGTCTACGCCCCCACCAACTTTTTTCCCGACCTTTTGCATGTTCTGCAATTGTAATACCTTTGTTATTCAATCTAAGAATTTACGGAACCCCGTTACCGCTCATTAGTCCCAAGTCAGTCGCTGACAACGAGAGAAAGGCAAATAATTCTTGATTAAAATTAAAGCGCAACACAAACAACAAAAGCGGAAGAAAGCAATGACGAAATAAAATGCGTAAAGAAGGATGAAAAATAAGTTAGAAGAAAGAAGATAGTGAGAGAGTCATTAGCATAAAACTAATTTCAAGAGTGTCAACAGCGACTTCTTGTGGCGTGCTTCGTCTTTTAATGATTTCACAAGTGATTACTGATTTTAGGAATTTAACGAAAAAATAATATTTTCTGTGCCAGAACATTTTTCGTCGTTATTTCATTTTAAATTCAAACACAGCGCAGAAAATATAGTTTGCTTCAGGGTAACGTTTTTTAGTGTCCAGGAACCGATTTTTTTTCATGCTATATAACGATATTTGAAAGAAATTCACACAACTGATGCGTGACTGTTTCCACCATCAACAATATGTACCTCCATCAATCTTGTTTTTACTGCACATTAATTTCTTATTAATTTTGTTGAATCGTTGACACCTAATCAATTTCGCATTAGGAAATCAAAAACCCAGTAATCGTATTCCCAATATTATTCAGTGACGACATTAAATCCACAAATAGTGTCGGAGGTTACACCTAGCCAGCGTAGGCAGACGATCAAGTGCTTCGATTGTCGTCCTCTTGGTGTGGAGTCTTTGCCTCAAAACACAGCACCCGACTACCACTTCCGAACGTCACACAAGGCTGTTGT
This sequence comes from Lithobius niger, assembly GCA_023313725.1. Lineage (NCBI taxonomy): Eukaryota > Metazoa > Arthropoda > Chilopoda > Lithobiomorpha > Lithobiidae > Lithobius > Lithobius niger. Next base: position 10,123 of record JAHWFP010072243.1, on the reverse strand, counting down.
ACATGGATCACGTCACTTCTATTAGTTCAGGAAAACAGAGATTGAAGTACTGGACCAAATAGTTTTATTTATTTTTGTGCATCTTCAATACATGTTCAGTGGTGTTAGGTCCGTGGAGTGACGTACCGTTGTTTTCACCATGAAATTCACTAATAAAAGTTACTACTTTCGTGTTTTTTCTCCTAATCCTTTCATCTCGTGCCTTAGTAGAGTTGGATTTCATCACACGTGACACTCTTTCATGATGAACACGGGTTGGGAAAAATCAAAAATACCTTGGTAATTTAGGCCAACTTAGAAAAATGGTGATAGTAAAACGAGTAAACAGTCATACTTCACCAACCTTAAAGATGTGGAAGAAGAAAATAGTCTCTAAGAAAAATGGCCAAAGCATTAAGAAAAGCTTGAGGGAAAAAAAGTCCACGGAAAACAAACGCGACGTCACTGACAACAATACGGCTCTGCTGTGCTACAACAATAATGGCACGTATTGAATGATAAGAAGAGAAGAAGTGACAGTCTAATCATAACAATGTCTACATAACAATGGATTGTAGCCTTACACTATGTAACAACAACTAGTGCAATTAACGATAAAATACTCGCAACGTAACCTATACTCTCAAAAGAGTATCACCAGTCTAGAACGTCCAAAATAACAGTCGGGAAGAAGGTGCAGAAAAGCAGGAGGAATGGTTCCCCTCCACACCTACTTCCATCTCTTCTCCAACTGTGACAAGGGAAAAAGTAGATAATGTCAACACTACATATATTGGCTAACGCCAAAAATTAAACACAATTTAATCTTACCTAGGTAATAAGATCATTTAGTGGTTAATGTTAGTGAAGTAGCATACTGCTTACTACTAGTGCAAATTATTAGTACAGAATTGATAGATCACAAATAAGAAAATTGAACCATCATAAAACCTTGGTAAAGTTGACGTAAAAAGAGACGTTTTGCATCACGGGTATTAATTCCTAAATAAAGATTAGTAGTAATCTTAAGTGTTTGTTTACTTGCGTGAATACCATTAAATACACTGAATATACACAAATAATAACTTACCTCTGAATTGGCAGAATTCAATTTCAGGTGGTCCTGGATTGGGGTTATAAAAACACAAATTCAGGACTCAAACCTAAAAGGTGGGCTGTCCTACTGTACCGGCACTCACGATCCTCCATAGTTTGTTCTATTGATACGGATTGTCGAGTTCGTGGTGTGACTGCACAACGAGGACTCCCTCTGCGTCGTCTTCCCTGAGAAATGGGTTTTAATGACGAAACAATTGGCACTATTTCAGCCTTCTCCAACCTCTTATCAATGGGTGTTTCTTCAGAGATGTCTGCGGTACTTGTATGAGGACTGGGTTCTCTGGGAGTGTTTATTATAGCATTTACATTTCTTAAAGGCTTAATAGGACATAACAAATGCAAAATGCTACTGGGACTGGAGCTTACTGAACAGTCATTAGAACCCTGATCATCTTCTTCAGGTATACACTCATCTGACACAACCAGGAAAAAGATCGTGAGAAAAGCATTGGCAGCAAAATATATTGCACCATTGATATTCTCGATAGAGCCTACATCAGTGGCCACACCCAACCCAGGTATAGGATCAGTTACCCTGTAGGCTTTCTGCTCTTCATTCTATCCTACATGTATCTTTGGAGTCGCAACAATCTAAAATTTCTCTGTCGGACGACCATAAGGTTAAAATGGTAAACAAACATCCAAATCGTCTAAACCGGTCCATGTAAATTTTTCTCCCACCCCAGGCTTGCATAAGTGAGATTTCATCTGGCAGTGGGATATGTTTAAGTTGTTATGGAGAATCATAGCCTCCAAACAAGCCTCCCACCAAAATTGTTCCGGCAAGTCAGTGTCAAGCAAAAGAGTTCGTGGTATGGTTTTAAAACTCAACTGTACGGATTTGCAAACTGCATTTCTCTGCAGAATGCGAGGTACTGTACAGCAATGCCTCGTGCCATTATTTTCCTGAAAGCCTTGTAATGTGCGATGATGGTACATAGTGTTCAGTTGGTTTTGAATTTTAAGAGGTTGGTCCCAATTTCTACCTGGTGGTGACGATTTTCGGCTATTAGCCTTGGTGCAACTTCACCATTGTCTCTTAGGATATGGGAAAAGAAGCGTCTTGTCCCAGGTTAATTATACAAATAACACCCATTGGCCAGTAAGACTTGGAACGTTACTGACGATACATTCATCACAGGACCAAAGGTACATACGTGGAACTGGTTTCTTCCATGACTGGGAGGATGTGCGCTCCAAAGCATCTTGGTTCTGCAACAAACGTCGCGGTAGGATTAACAATGCCTGTAAACTTATGTACGACTGAAGTTCTCTTATCAGCCACCTTTTTTCAGTCATTCAATGGGTACATGTCCCATACGTGTATGGGTCATATTAATATCCAGACTACATAATTGTGTTTCTCCCATAATCGTTGTGGCCGGATGGCTAACGACTGGCTCTACTATGTTACGCTGCAGACATTGAAAATCATTTCATGGTAAGGTTTGCGTACATGCATGGATACATATATTCATTACCATTTAATACATCCTTTAATGGAGTTTCCACTTCCTCATGAGCATAGTGGGGTGCCCTGCCCTGAGGATGTGTAATCCATCCGGGATGCCCAACTCTAAGTATAAATGAGATTGAGTGCTTATTTCAGTCCATGATCTCTTAAGGCAGGAAAATGAATGAAGAACAAACTTGCCCCTTTTAAATTTCTGAGAACGGTGTGAGTGGCTCACCCTCTTACGTAAGGGTGTGAGCCGCTGACACCGTTCAAACAAATTTAAAAGGGGCAAGTATATTCTTCATTCATTTTCCTGCCTTAAGAGATCATGGTAGTGGATTGCAGTGTTGAAAATTATACTAAGTTTCAACATTGTAATCATTGGTGTATGAGTTATTGGGAACCATAGCCCCCTCAGCTCAGCTTGGCCTACTAATGAAGGTACGTGTTAAACTAGGGAAGAAGGATGGGGTTGTTGCGGGATTACATTGTTCGATTATGTTTGTGTTTGTGTCAGTATTCTGGTAGCACAGCAAATCTTGAATAAGTGAAGAACAGGGGTTAACCCATTAATACTAGCACCTTTACAGGCTTCAGACAAATAACAATCAGTTGCAAAACCATTCGGAGGGGAAGCTGTAACGGTACCTGGTGCAAATACAGATTTTTTTGCAATGTGTGTGGAAGTTAGTTTGGGGAGCTTTTCATTAAATGATGGTAGCGTTAACAGCAAAGTTAAAATATTGGGGATTGTTGCAGATGACTCGTTTAAAGAGGATGTTCCTGTATCTACATAATATTTATGACAAGTATCGGGCTGTACACTCTGTTTGGTCTCCACACAAAACGTTTTTGCCTGTGGATTTAATGGTAAATTGGCTTTTGTAGATTTAACATAATAAGGTACCTTGGCATCTAACACTTATCTATGTATGTAACTTTCTTTAACATTCTGGTTCATCAGTAAACCTACCATATTAGATTCTTTTTCAAATGAGACAACTTGTTAAATGCTTCGATAGTGGGAATTAGGTTGATTATATAGTAATTGTGTTAGAGGATGACCTACTCACAGTTCATTACAATAATATTGTCTAGTTGCGACATTTCTACGCTTGAAGTTATGGGGGAAGGGGTGGAGGTTTAATGGCATGTCGACAGTCAGGTCATAAGTGCTACCCTTAGTCACAGTGCAGTGGTCTGGGTTGCCACTGCGCCACGCATTACAGAGATGTTAAACAAACCCCAAATCTGTGAAGAAAAAGGTGCTCCCACTTATCTTAGGATTCAGAATCTTTAATGTTTGACATTCGTTGTACAATAGAAATAGGATCAGGTATGTTAACAACACTAGGGAACCCAAACAAAATTTGAGACTTGTCCTCAAAGCGAGCAGTTTCTAATTCCTTTTGAATAATAGGTTCTTCTAGATCGTAAGTAGTGTCTATTTCTAATTTTATACCAAACAAATGCGTATTTCGCACCACGTACATAATAAGATGATGCGGTTTACGGCACTCTTGTACGTAAACATCGCGAGCCTCTGGTTGGAGTTTAGTTCATCATTAATAATTCAAGAGGACGGTAGTAAATTACGAGTGCCATCTGGCATCTCCACTGCATTTCTCAGAATGACATGATGGCCCAAACTCCGACATGAGCGATCGTAGCCATGCAACTTAGTACAACCAATTAAGACTCCTACTGCACTGACACCATCAGATAACAGCATGACGTTTAGGCCTACTCTAGGGCAACGTGATGTATCTATTGACGTGACCTATCCGCATATGCAGAGCCAGAATATGCGCCAGAATCACGATTAAAGGTATCGGTAATAAAACCGTTTAACTGGATCTGGTAAACATCGAGCTTATCACACAATGCATACGAATTCGGGTGTTGGTCTTTGCTGAGTGATGTTTGTAGTTGCAAGCCATGGTGTCTTTACTTTATAGAATTTATTGTGATTTTAGCATTTGGGTTTAGTTATGCGTTGCGCCTAAACTTTCACTCATGGTACCACGTGCCGTTAAAGCACTTTGGCTGTTATGAACTGCATTCAACCCAGCATTAGGGAGATTTTTTTTTATTTGATGCCGTATGCACAAGGAATGATAATTTATTTCCCAGCATGTTAATAATACCTAATACGAGTTTAATGGGTATCACTCTGGGACTCGCTAACGTTACAGTCACTGACATGTAAAAGAGAACCAGAAGGAAATAAAAAAAAAATCGGATAAACACCAGACCGCAAAGATGTCTTTTTTGTTTGTTTTATTTCGTGTCGTGTTCCGTATTATTACGAGGTTGTCCTCAGGGAAATAAAATCACACAGGCGTAAAACGAGAAAGTAGGCTAATTCGTTAGTTAGCAGCACAAAATCTTGAATCCATTATAATAATGAACCATTAAAGTAATGAACCACAGCTCGCTTTGTAAATTTTTTTTAAGGAATTGAGTTTAGACCCAGTGAATGAAAGCCAAAAACACTTGTACTTATATTTTGACATCTACTTCATTACTTTCCGGTGAATGGAAGTCAAAAAGCTGGCACTTATATTTGACACCTATAGTTGCCCAGCCAAAATAAAAAAAAATTGGTTTTGTGAGGGATTGCCGTTGATGAATGAGCTTTTAAATTTAGCTTGTACACATATTGTAGAGTCCTCTACAAGTTTCCATAAACATTCTTTGTTGTAAAGGCCACACACGACGCCATTTTCCAAGATGGTGGCCAATACGCCTTTAATATGTCACACCGCATGCTATTTTCCACCGAAGTTAGTGAATTTGGTGTCAAATTGCACGTTTGTTGCATCGAGGAATTCACTGGGATCATTTTCCAAACTGTTTGCAGTATCCGAGAGAGCATAATGCGTTCTGGTCCTGTTAAATATGACGTTTCATCATGTTTCACTACATAACTTACGTGTGTTCTATCTTATACAGGGCGTTTCTAAACCCCAAGAACAGACTTAAAGGGTGGATTCTATGATACAAAGGAAGGATATAAGGGTCTATAAAAATGTTTCCAGAAATGCTCCCTTAGGATACTGCGGCCCTTCGAAGGTGGCTCCCAAAACCCGGTCCCACAACAATAACTCAGAATCCGCTTGGGCTATTCTGGTAAGCTTTGGTGTGACACATAACAGTAATACGGGATATAAAGCCACCACATTGTTAAGATGATACTCACCCCCTGGGGAGGGTGGTGGATGATGGATGATGGCAGATTTCTATGAAAACTAAATGGTCGGAAATATCTAGAAACTCAAAAAAAATAGAGGAACATAGAACATAGAACATAGAATCCACCCTTTAAGTTTGTGCTTGGGGGTTTAGAAACACCCATTATATAAATATGATAGACCACAACTAAGTTATGTAGTGACACATGATGAAATGTCATATTTAACAGGGCCAGAACGCATTATCCTCTTTTGGATGCTGTAAACAGTTTGGGAAATGATCCCAGTGAATTTCTCGATGAAACAAACCTGCAATTTGGCGCCAAATTCACTAACTTTGGCGGATAATGGCACGTGATATGACATGTTAAAGGCATATTGGCCGCCATCTTGGAAAATGGCGTAGTTCGTGGCTCTTGCAACAAAGAATGCTTGTGGAAACCTCTTGGGGACTCTACAATATGTGGGTAACCTAGATCCAAAAGATCATCCATCAACGGGCATTCCCTCACAAACACTTTTTTCATTATAGCTACACAATTTGGCTAAGCAACTACTACTTCATTAGTTCGTGGTGAATGAAAGCGAAAAAAAATGGGACTTATATTTCGATATCTACTACATTAATTTGTAGCGAATAAAAGCCAAAAAACCCTGGAATTATATTTTTACATCTACTACATTAGTTTGCGATGAATGAAAACGAAAAACACTGGGACTTACATTACGATACCTACTACATTAGTTTGCGGTGAATAAAAGCCTAATAAATGGGACTAATGTTTTGACATCTACAATACATTAGTTCGAAATGAATGAAAACGAAAACCACTGCGACTTACATTTCGACATCTACTACATTAGCTTGCGGTAAATGAAAACGAAAACATTGGGGTTTATATTTAGACATCTAACGACATTAGTTTGCGGTGAATGAAAACGAAAAACCCTAAGACTTATTGACATCTACTACATCAATTTGCGGTGAATGAAAACGAAAATACTGGAACTTCTATTTAGACATCTACTGCAATGGTTTGCAATGTCATCTTTAGAGTAAAAACAACTACTCTTCTTCATTTTGTTACCTCAAACAAGACTGTGTTGGTTGTAACACGCCCGAATTTGGTCAATAATTGAGAAAATCAGCATGCAATTCTAAGGTGGTGTACAAGGTGTGATACGTGAGTGTCTCATGTTTGAATCCAGTGTGGAGGTACGTTGATTAAATAAGAATTCTGAGTGAAATGTGCGAACTATTATTTTAGTCGAACGAATTGTCAGCATTGCTATTTTTCATGACGCAGTTGGATTAAACAAGACTACCTATATTTAAAAGACTTAACGCTCGGTTTCACGTAGCATGCCAGAAGCGTCGTCCAAGCGTTGCGTTGAACTGAAAGCACGAAGAACGAATAACGTTAAGCCTTTACATCCAGGTAGCCTTGAATTAACTAAACGAACGCTATTAACTGAATGCGTGCACGTAGAACGGAACACCTTGCAGACATCACAATGAAATGAGACAAAAGAGTGAGAGCATGCGAACCGCTGATTTCACGATACGCTTTGGAGGGTATGAAAAATTTACCACTATGAAGCCCTATGCGGGTGCACGGGTAGCTGCGAAAACTGTTGTTGTTTGACGCGCACCCATCGTTAGCCACTGCACCAGAAGGAGAGAGGAACAATTTTGCTAAGTGAATCCCATCGGAAATTCCTATGATCTTTCACATGCCACAATCGGCATGAGCACGGGACATCACAGGGCCCTTCTCTTCCCGAAAATACCAGGGGTGGCCAAGGCCGGACTTGAACCCGAGACCTCTGGCACATGAGGAGGTCATCCCAACCATCAGGCCACCTTGCCCCACAGCTGCTAACGCTGGGGCGTCAGATTCGATAGGCGTCCTGGTCCCAGCTGCACATTTCTTGCCTCGTACAGACCCGGGTTCGATCCTGGTGAAGGGAAGTGTATATGTACGGGCTTTGCTCCGGTTGTTTCCCGCCCGTTGCACCAGGGCTTCCTCCAGTTACTCCGGTTTCCTCCTTCATGCGGCAAAAAACAACTGTCCTACCGCTTGACATCTGCTGCTTGGGTATTTGGGTGGGTGTATGTCCCGCACATCGTCTCTTTCTATTTCCATTTTTACGAAAAACTGAATGGTCGGAAAAATCTAGAAACTCAAAAAAAAAAGTTGGAAATGGTAAAGTCGCTAAAGACGCGGCCTTTACGAGCATTTCATTTCCACTGTTCTGGTCTGAAGTGGATTGTTATGTTATCTTACGCAGTGACAGCGTACCAAATCCAATTCAGATGAGATCACTGGAAAATAAAATCACGTAACTGAAGCAAAAAAAATGAAACAGTGCTTATATTGACCCAAACTGGCGAAACTACCCTTCCAGAAGAATTACGCACATGAAAAAAAAAAAAAACTATTCTTTAAGCTTGACAAAGAATTACGACAAGACGTAAATGAGGCAGTAAAAAAACAGTTAAATTACTAACGAAGGAAAGTACAGACATGAAAAGGAAAGTAATGAATTCAAACAACAAGTGGAAGTTGTTAAAGTGGAAATCCTCTTCAAGCAAAAACACTGGAAACGAAAGTCAACAAAAACAAAAACAAAAAAAACAAAAAAAAACCTAGGCAACAAAAATGTCACAGTGAGTGTATTGACCCAACCATGTGAAATAAACTGACAGAAGAAATAACACAAATGAAAAAAAAAACTATTATTTAAGCTTGGTAGTAAGCACTTTATTAAAATTTACAACAAGACGTAAATGAGGTAATAAAAACAATTAAATTTTTAATGAAGGAAACTGTAGGCCTGAAAAGAAAAATAATGAATTCAAACAAAACTCGGAACCACTTGTTATACGAATTGCTTGAAACGAAGTTAAACTGCGATGTAAGTGCACTTATATCACGGCTGTGACGTCACGCTAACTCAAAACCACGCTAAATTTCCGTAGGTTAAATCCAGTTAACCAACACCAGAATTGTGCGTCATCGCGAAAAGTTTGGGTTATCAAGTTATTCCACACTTTTGCCGATAACCCACACTTTTGCCGATAACTCACACTTTTGACACTTCCGGATCACGCGAGCGGGAACGCACACACCAACAACCAAATACAGCGTGCAAAAAAAAACGTAACGCAATAAAAACGTATAAAACGAATTACTACTTGAAAGGAATGAAATACTATCCCTGCAAACTCTCACATGTCTGGCCCATAACTAAGCTTATTCACTCCGCGTTAACTCCACCCCCCCTACCTCCACAAACCAAAATGGAATGACCTTCATTCATATCAATACCCTATTACCGTATTTTTTTTAAACAATTTTCAAACTACAAACGCGTAAAGTGAATTACAACCTTCAAAGAATGTCCCAGCAATTTCACTTTATCCCTGCTGTGTCACATATCGAATTATTTGCTCCAAACACGATAAACTCTTCGATAAACACGAGCGTGTTTCCAGCGTAAACCCAGGTTGCCACCCAACGCTTAGACTGCCTAACTACCACCCCCCCCTTCCCTCCACAAAGTTTGAGGGATTGAGGGAAAGGACTCATCCGTCTATCACACACTTCCCCCTCCACAAACTAAAATGGTATGACCTTCATTCATATCGAGGATACTGACGATCAACGTTTTCTTGAAGCAATTTTCACAAAACACAAACACGTTCTAATTAAATACGAGTTAGCTTGACGTCCCAACCGTGAAATAAATCATTTATTGGTTATAACCGATTGCTTATCGATTTTTAACTCACGGCTGCGATGATTTGGCCGGCTTGACGTGCAAATCCGTATCGGGGCTTCGCCTCTCGACGTATTTGCATAGTCTCGCCAGCCAAATAATTGTAGCCGTGGGTTAAAAATCGGTAACCAATAGTTTCTAACCAATAACAATTCCTTACTGAAATCAGCATTAAAGAAATTGATACGAACTTATAACAAAATAGGGGAATATGAACAAGTGTCTGTATGCACGATGACTTTCGAACCAGTTGTCCGATTCGCTTCAAATTTCAACATCCATTCTTTGCCCGTTTGTTTTGGGGGTTTAAGCTCGTAATTCAGTAACAGTGGACATGGGGTTTCGCAGAATGGGGTTTACATTCAGTTGTAAAATTTAATCAGATATCATCTACATATATAATTACAGAATTGGTCAGGCAGCAGGCGCCGACCAGCAACGGCCCACGGCCTGGTGCGTCTAGTTGAGGGATTGCATTGGGGGAATGCTTTTCAGGACAGCATGCTTGCGCTATTATTTTATTTCCGTCAACATGAACATAAACATGGATGGTAGTATATAATGGAAGTGATCATTAGAAAGTGGAGATCAT
>JAHWFP010072242.1:12213-34057 GCA_023313725.1 Lithobius niger | reverse complement strand
TCCGGTGTTTTTCAGTTTTTGCAGGAGGTACAGATGTATGACAAGATTTAGATTAGGGGTTTGAATAACATCTCTGTAATGTGTGGTGCAGTGGCAACCCGGACCACTGCACTGTGACTGAGGTTGACGCTAATGACCAAGTAGTCGACGCGCCATTAAGCCTCAATTCCCCCCCCCCCTCCTAAAAAATATAGGTGCAATACTCACTCGGATAAGTTGGGCTGTTTGCCATTTGATGTGACGTACTGCTGCTTTTTTCTGGCCTTTTTCTTATTCTAGCTTTTTTTTCAAGTATAATCATAAGCTACGTATCATTTATTTTAATAGGCTTTCGTTTACCCCAACATTTATTTTCTGTTTAGTTATTTGTAGCCTCACAGCCCTCACCCTCGCTGCCTACTACAAATAAAACGGCACATGCAACCGCTATTTGAGCTGCCACCGCCAATAATTCTTACATTTTTTACAGCAACTGCTGTGCAAAGTGTTTTACGTATACGTATATTAAAAAATTAATAGCAAGGCATATAACTCCAAGCCAAATAATCATCAATATGATAGTTTTAACAATAATCAAAAGATTTAAAAGGTTCATAATGCTGCTGCAGGTACACAACTTGACACTTGCACCAACGAAAATGTTGAGACGCACACCTCTATCACTCACTGCAACAGCAATCTCTATTATTAACCTAAAAGAAATAACCATCACAATTGTAGGTTAAAAAAGTGTTAGCTTTTATGCCTTGTTCTAGGTATTAGGCCTAATTTTTAGCGTTTAGCGTTTTCATCCAGCATGTCAACAACAGGAAATGTACTTATACACGCATCAGAAGGGCAAAACAGTAGAGAATGATACTGTCTACTAGATTTTTGCTGCGGATTTATAAGAGATGCGCTGGCAGTTTCACTAAAATTGTCAATAATTTTCATTCCACTACTAACTTTGTACGACAAATAGGACAAAAGCTCATTGTAGTCATGCCCTTTTTACTGGATACCATGTAGTTTACATACATAGTATTCCCCTTCAGCATACCCATTCCCGGAATAACAACCAGCGTTATCAGATTTGGCGTACAGATATTTCACTGCCGGGTAATCTTGTGATAGCTGCTGTATTACATGGTCGGTTACGCCAAGTGAATCTAAGACGTCTTGCTCACTCCTTTGCAAACAGGTAAAGTACACACACAGCTTTAAAGATTTTGCCATCCACCTTAAAGAAAAACGCATCTACGAGGACAGATATTCCTTCTTTCCGAAATAACACTCTTGACCTTCATATTTCATCGGTAATATTTTCTACGCCCAGTCTCTTATCCAGAATCCTGTTTTTTCATTCAGAGTCAACATCACATTAGTCTTTGCTGTGTTTTGCTGAACACTTCTAATGATATGGCACATCCATTAAAAACTCTTTTTCTGCTAATTTCAAAATCGTAATTCACTTCAGCACGTTTTTCTTCACTGCATGAACTTTTTTGGATTAATTTTTCTGTGCAGTCCATTGCAGTCAGAATGCCAATACACTGGTTACAGCTTTCCTTATGTTCTTTTTTGCAACTTGATTGGAAACTAGTATCATCAGGCTGTGACAGAGCCCAACAACAACAATGACTGGTGCACTGTATAATTTCAGAGCAGTGAACTGTATAATTCATTTTTAAATAACGTTTTGCCATTCCAGTTTTTTCTGCAGTTGTTTTTGAGTCATTATGGTTGGTACACAGTTGAATTACCATTTTATCTAATTCATCAAATGCTTCTAACCGTCAGCAACAGTATTATCTAAACCTGTTAGACACTGTCTTTGGCTTGGTTTGATGATAGAGAGGTGATCTGATGTGATCTGATGATAGAGAGGTTTGATCCATAGAGAGGAACTTAACAGCGATGTGTATTCTATTTCTTGACAGAAAGACCCGTAGGAAGCTATTATGTGGCCTCTCAGAGCAGTTAAAACTGCATGAGGACGTGCTTTTTCCCACTATCAAATTTCAGTGTGGTGGTGCCATACGCAACATCCTGCAATTTTCCTGATGAAAACAAGCAACCTATGAAGTGCTCCACCTTGTCCATCAGCATTTTCTGCTTTGTTTTCATTGCCATTAAGCTTTGCATATTTTCTAGATTCGTCTATCCTGTGCTTAGTGCATTGGAAGATTTTTATCAAAATGATTTGGAATAATTTGGTGGTATCATTTCAAAATTAACATCCGGTTTTTAGGAGTGGTTTTTAGGAGTTTTTAGGAGTGGTATGCGTGGTGCAACGGTTGCAAATCAAATGGAATGTCTGGTTCACTGTCTGTGTCTGAAGATGACGAGGGCAGCAAACTAGCAAATTCTTCACCTTGTTCAGGACAAGACTCACAAATATTTTTTAAAAGAGGTTTTACTTCCATAAGCTTTGCTTTGCATATTTCAGTGTGTGCTCGGACACATGATAAAGTGGAGTTGTGATCTGGTATTTTACGGGTGTTATATTGGAAGCAGCTATTTTGGTGAGATGCTGGAGTTCTGCTCTTTTTTGCAGCCTTTTCTCAGGGGATAAATGAGCTATCCCAGAAGGTGGAAAGTATTCCACTTCATCAGAAGTTTTTCCAGTGATTTTGAAACAAGGGACTTTCCTCTAAATTTCTATGCAAAGTGCACAGCATTCCATCAATGGGGAACTCAAAACAATTCTTTCTGTAGTCTGTCTGTAACACCCCATGAAGCTGAACGGAGATCAGTATGTGTTTTTGTCCGCTGGTAATTAACATGTTCATGATTAGGATGCTGACAGGTGTTAGGTGAATTTCAATTAAAACCAAATTTATACCTATGAAATGCACAGATATAGTCAGTTTCAAAATCTTTTCCATTTCTTCTGCTACGTATTAGCTGATATTCAGTTGGGCCTAATTCTATTGGCAGTTTGATACCCTTGCTTTCGACGCGCCATTAAGTCTCAATCCCCCCCCCCCCTTGCTTTTTAGGTGCTCTACAACAGATCCCTGCAGATCTTCAATGGGAAATGTTCCAGTCTTCCTTGCACATGTATGGTCGCCACAATTTCCAAAACTGGAGAATGCATAGACGAGATTATCCATCTTAAAACTGATTGCCTATTCTTCAGCACAAACCAGAAATGTGGAGCTTGTCAGCCATTTGCAATGGCTTGTGTCACTTTGCTACCAGTTGAGCATTTTGGGAACCACTGTAAGTGAGCAACAGCTATAGGAGACTGTATGCACTGTTGGTCACTTACAGTGGTGGAGAGGTTGCATTCCAGAAGCCCCAAACTGCAGACTGATGATAGAAATAAGTGCGAACATGCAGAACTGTTATGCTGTGTGCAGAATTTATGAGCTGTTGTGCCATAATTTTTTTTTACAGTTTTGGAAAGTAGTGGGATGGTCCAACAATCCACGCAATTGACTCTCAGTACACAGAGAAATTCATTGCTAAAAATTGTACTTTTTTGTGCGCGGTCCATATTTCGCACCTAATATTAGCTTGCATTTAGGGTGAGCAGGCTGGAACCACCATAAATGACATGTCTTGCACCGTATAATCACTTACAAATAGCAATTAGTACAGCTCACCTTCAATGCATGATGTAAGGATGACTCAAACTTATAAGAAATCATAGGCGCGGTTCAAATTGTTAGCTTGCAAGAGCCTCCAGGTAGTATATAATACAGGCAAAGTAATTAGCTTGGCTCAGTCTCAATACAAGTCACAGTTCGAGTCTAAAGTAGCCTCAGAAATCAAACGCGACGCTTTAAAACTTAATCCCCCTGGTGGGGGGGGGGTAAACTATTGGTCAGATGGAGTTAATCTCCTTCTGTCATACTAGACCCTAAGGATGTTTTGCACCAAATGTCATGTAATTCGATGATGTCAATTATCTGGACCTGTCTAACCCTTAGAAAATTGGCTCTTAAAATAGTACATTGGAAATATATTGGAAAACTGTAATAAAAATATACTGGAAAATACTTGACAAACAAAACTGCAGTGCTGCACAACCCTGTTTGACGATGTGTATCCAACATGGGGAGACAATATCCGAGTATATCAATTTTATTTTATAAACCACTTATTCGAAATTCTTTTTACAAACCCACCATGTTACATTACGATGAAGTTGTTCCGATCCCATATTCTACTGGAGGTTAATTTAACCTTACACTTAAAAAAATGATTAACTTGATCACAAAGTGTTAAGCTTCATCCTTAGGGTTCATCCTCACAACTGGTCAACTGCACAATATACCGCACAACAAAATAGTATACTAAATAGGCTTACAGAACATGCATCAAATTTTTGGCCAGAAACAACATTTCTAGCTTGTCTGTATTTAAACGTCTTCCGTAGCCATCTGTACGTCGGGCTTACCACTTTGCATGTGGCTTTCAGTACAGCACTGTGTTTGCTTTTCAGATGGCAACGTAACTTTCCAGTCCCAAATGTCACCTGCTATACTGAATGTACGTTCGGATGACACTGATGAAGGTGGCACTGACAAATATTTTCGTATAATGTCGACTAAAACGTAGGTAGTGTATTGTTTACAGTGGATCAGACTCAATTGATTTAAGTGACTTCTTCAGGTATTCTGCAATCAAAATTTCAGCCTTTTTTCGTGGAGTCGTTGTAGTTGCATTATCATTTGACAACAATGTTCCTAAAAGTGGGCCCAAAACTTTCTACTGAGAACATTGTTGAAGAGTTGCAGTTGACTTGTTGTGCCGAACTTCTATCACAATTTCCTTGGCTTCTGCAACTGCGGCTACAGATTTGAATGCCTTGGATTTATACCGTTGGTCTAGCTTTAGCCACAGCACATATCGTGGTTCAAATTCCACTAGACTAAAATACTGATCTAGCTTTGTTAACATAGTTTGTTTCATCGAACGAACATCTGTCATTTTCACTTGCTGTCATATTGTCTCCAAATACAATTCATAATGGGAATGACACATGCTGCTGTAAAATCCGACGCACTGGCCATCAGTGTTGACTCTTAAAATATTTGCAACCATCTTTTCTGCCAATTCAGATGATTTATTAGATCATGGTCCATGTTTTGTTCAATGCAAACAGCAGAAACAGCGTTCCTCTGTTCCACCAAACGTTGCAGCCTGTCGTACGAACTGTTCCAATGTGTCGGCGCATCCTGCATCATTTTGTGTAGAGTAATTTTAATGCAATTTGCTTTTCCAGCAAAGCTCGTGAATGTGTACCTGAATGCTTGAAGTTGCCTACAAGATGTATACCTGATGCTAACAGTGTTAATTTCACGCTGCTCAAAAGACCATGTTTTAGAACGAGTTGTAGAGTATGAATTACACAAGACATGTTTTTGTAAACGTCTCTAAAAGCTGCCACCATGTTACGACCACCATCACGCACAATAAGATACACCTTGCCTTCAAGACCCCAGTCACTTAGAAGATTGTGAAAAACTGTCGAAACCTTAGGTCCAGTGTGATTATCATTAAAAAGTACACACTTAAGAGAATTCATGTCTTTTAAAATCCGGAATAATGAAGTGAACTGTCAGCGACGTGTATGCTTCTTGAGCAATAGATGTGCAAGCATCAAGTGTGACGGACGCATATTCACTCAACGTAACAAAGCATCTTCTGAACCTTTACTTTTGCACAGTTGTACAGTTCTTCTAATGCAACTTCACTAAAATATTTATCACTTGGGGTGGTATAATGCGGTTTCAACAAAGCAAGTAATTCCTGAAATCCCTCTTCCGTTACAAGCAAAATTGTTATAATAATAATAAAATTGTTCTGTCCACCGTAGAGGGGGACAAGGGAGCGGAAGGGCAAAGCCACTGACTCCGTCCCACAAAGAAAAAAAATGTTCAAAAGAGACAGGGGATCCATGGGGTTTGGGTTGTAGCTGGTAGTACAAAAACTACCAATAAGACCTACGGAGGAAGTGAGACAAGTCACAAGCAGCAAGTAGTTTGCGGAAGGTATGCAAGGAATTAGTCGAAACCACTAACTCGGGCAAGGAGTTCCAGCATTGGACAACACGTGATGCGAAGAAAAACTTACGGCAGTCAAGCCACGCCCCAAGAGCTTGGAGCTTAAGAGAGTGGCCCCGAGTCTAGGAGGAATTGGAAAATGTAAAAAACTGAAAATCAACAGGAAGGAGATTGTGAACAATCTGAAAAGTCAAAACCAAGTCGGCACGTAGTCTACGCAGTTCAAGGGGGTCTAAGCTAGAGAGGCACAGACAATCAGTATAAGAAAAGTGCCGGAGACCAGGTAAAGACTGGGTGAAGGAACGCTGCACCGATTCTAAACGGTCAATGTCTTGGAGAAGGTGGGGTTTCCAAACGGGGCTGTCATCTAGGCCGCACGTAGACTTTAAAAGCCCACACGCACGTACGGAGATTTACAAGAGCAAAACAGTGATTAACAATATGTATGGGGAAAGCCTTGGTAACCAGCATCATACAATGTGCGGTGGACTTAATATCGCTTGTGAACCTCACACCAAAATCTGTAACCTCTGAAAGTTGCAAGTCTGTTGTAAGTCTTATGCTATCATGTGTGGATGATAGCATGTGTAATTGCCATTGCTTTCCGGTGGTTAAAATGGTATTTTTTTCTTTTTTTCGGTACACTGCATTAACGTCTGTTGAACTTTTGTTTCTGAAACCTCGGATTCGTTATTGTCTTCCGTAGCCTTCTGTACGTCGGGCCTACCACTTTGCATGTGGCTTTCAGTACAGCACTGTGTTTGCTTTTCAGATGATGACATAAATTTCTAGTCCCAAACTGTTTTTTGAGTCTTTGCCCCACTTAACATTGTTGGAATATAGTTTGCTCCTTGCAACACTCTCATCATGCAAATTAACCGTAAAGAAATTCCATACGATGCTTTGTTTTTGTGGTGGTGATGCTCGTGTTGCTGAAATAGCGGTAGCCATCTTTGTTAACGCACTGAAAAAGGCAAGCGTTTATCGGAAGTACGATTGTGGTTGAGTGTGTGCGCAGTTGTGCGGGCATGGTGCGAATATGCAAGCCTGGTATAATTAGTGCATTCGTTGTTAAAATCGACAGGCCTAACGACTGGAGCTTAGCAAAAATACAAGCGGCTTCGGTCATGTTAAAAAAAATAATTTATTGTTGGTGTGATGTTAGCGGTGTTTTTTTTTTTTTTTTTTTTTTACCAGCACCACTCATATTTTGTTCAAAGCTCCATTTGTGAGAGGGCTCTGTCCAATGTCGCGCAAAGCACATTCACTTTGAATGGTCTTTAGGAGATGAGAATATAAAGTCTTTGCAGATCTTGTCATGAACTGTTTTTAAATCGTTACTTGGAACCATCTTCAAATTTTTCTGGAATTAGCCAGGATTTAGCTACATGGTCAGGAGTGTGCCGATGTGTTAAACAGTGTTCTCACCTTTTTGCAGCATATGCAGGCCGTTTGAAGGAGTGTAGTAGCCTTACTGAAATCTTCCTTTGTTGATTGCAACAGTTTTGATACACAATTAATTG
Organism: Lithobius niger; assembly: GCA_023313725.1. Classification (NCBI taxonomy): domain Eukaryota; kingdom Metazoa; phylum Arthropoda; class Chilopoda; order Lithobiomorpha; family Lithobiidae; genus Lithobius; species Lithobius niger. The sequence goes on along the minus strand of JAHWFP010072242.1, from coordinate 26,538 downwards.
AATCTAGAAGTTTGGTAAGGGCCAAGACCAAAAATTGAAATTGAAAGTTTTTCATATTTAACTTCTGACCATAGGCTTCTGCAGTCTCATCAGACCTTTTACTCATTAGCATTATTTTTGTCAATGCTTTAAGGATGTCTACAAAACGATAATGCAGTGCCACAAAAGAATCATATTGTGACGACCAGCTGGTCATGCGTAAGTTCATTAATGTAATATTCAGTGGTTGAAGCAAACACTGATAAAATTTGCGAACACGTAATACAAAATAATTAGTACATTTAAAAAGTTTGTTATTTTGGGTATGTGAGATAGAGCATCACTGAGCACTAAATTGTGCCACACAGTGCCCATAGTTGCATTTTCTTGTTTTTCTTTAATACTTCTTTGACAGTCTAAAATAATACCTATGAGTTCATGCTGAACATCGGGGATTAAAATATTACAGTTCCTTCTGTTTCTTCATATCGTCAACTTGCTGCTGAAAAATTTGTCTTGGGTAATGAAATCCTTGTGCATGAGAATGCAATAATAGCCATCGTGTAAATCCAATTTAGACAAATATTTGGCCCAAAATGTCAGCTATCCTGGGAATCGAAAAGTATTCCGACCTGGTTATTTGTTTGACCAGCGATACTCATTCATCACTCTATATACATAACTGGTTCCTTTTTGGGTATTAACATCACCGCACTCAACCAAGCGCTTTTTGAAGGTCTTTTCGCTCCCTTCTTCAACAATTCCTGCATCTTTTCATCCAAAATTGGACTCGTTACATACGAAGTTTGATGAGGTACTTGATAAATCGGTTTTTCATTTCTAGTTTAAATCGAGTGTTGTCACGCGTATACTCTTAATTTCCTCATCAGACAAGAGAAAATATCCCTATGACGAACAATGACATCCAGCATCTTGTCGGTATCTGTTTACGTCAATTGTTGTAAGGGAAACCCACCAGTCCTTTCCCTGTCTGCTTTTGAACATTTCGACGGACTTCACTTTGGTGTTTCTCTGTGAGCTGTCTTCGTACACAATCATGTTCTCTGGGTCTATCGTCTCATAACTATACCTATCGTCGTCTCACAACTCAACTATAACTATCGTCTCATAACCTATACCTTTGGTGGAGGATAAAAAGGACCTGGGTATTTGGTTCTCTAAGGACCTTAAGTCATCGCTTCATTGTAGAAACGCGCCATTAAACCTCAATCCCCCCTGATTGTAGAAAGATTAGTTCATTGACATTCAGATGCTTGGCTGTTGTTAATAGATGTTTTACGTCTGGGGACATAAATACTAAAATATGAGCTTTCAGGGTCTTTATCTGTCCAATTCTTGAATGTTCGACACCAGTTTGGTCGCCGTATCTTGTTAAGGATGTTAACCTAATTGAATCAGTGCAGAGACGATTTACCAAGAGACTCCCTGGCTTTCGTGAATTGGACCATATGAAACGACTCACTCGAGCGGGGGCTGGAGCTGCTTGAATTACGCAGATTGCGCTTTGATCTCATTCTTACTTATAAAATATTGCGAAATCTGATGAATGCTCTGCGTTCTGGGACTGTGGGGGCAAACACTAAGTCCGGCTTCCGGCGGGAGCTCATAACAGAGGACCTTCGCCCTTACCTCAGGATCGGTTCACAATCCTCCTCCTCCAACTTTTAATGTACCTTAGAACAACTTACTCTACGCTTTTCTTAAATGGTATGGGTATTTGCGGCTCACACCTCTTCCGGCAACCATCCACTTAGTAGTGGTAAATTACTTTATTATTATTGTTATTATAAGTTTCCACAGTAGCAATTTTTGTTATATACATAGGGGCATGCATTTGCATTCCTCACTCGAACTGGTACCCCCGGCTTCCATTTCACCGTCACCAGTCCATTTCCAATCCTTATATCCGATGGCATGTTTTTATTGTCAGTTTGCTAAACTGCCCCTATGCTATCTTTCCTAATTCAATTTAAAGGTTTTTGCATCTGGAAATCAATTATGAAGTTGCAGTGTATTCTGGTATATTCTCATTAAAAGCAGCAGCTTTAAGATTGTAAGCTCTCTTTGTGGGCAATTTATTTCTCAGTGTTGTAAGTCATCGGTCCCTGCAGCCTGTGGCCATCTACACATTCTTGTAGAAGAATTATGGAACCACTCCCAGCCTGAGGATGATAAGATAACACTAAAAAGCTCCACGCATTATACAAATAGAACAGTACCTAATATTTTGAAACATAAGATTGGCTTCATTTTTCAAAGTTTAAAAATAAAAATAAAAACGAGGCTAAAAGGTGTTTTAGCCTAGTTCATTTTTGGTTTTTAAACTTTGAAAAATGAAGCCAATCTTATGCTTCGAAATATAAGGTACTGTTCTATTCGTATAATGCATGGAGTTTTTTTGGGCTTTTTTATCGACCCTGTACGCATTTTTTAACCAACGTGATGTATTTTCACCGTGACTAAATTAGTTTCAGCTGAAATGCTCATTTTAAAGTCAAAGAAACAATCTGCTCAGTAAAAATGAAACTGAACCAGTTGCAACTTTGTCAACAACAAAACAATTAACATTCTTAGATTCAGCATACAAATGTAGGCTAGTGCTAGTTATCCCAGAAGTCGTCATGTCCATACTCCCATATACTGGTCTGGTTTCTCCTCATTTTCTAGGAATTTATCCCAAAAATCTTTTCAAGCCAAAATTAGATCGCTCCCACTATCCAGATGTGCTGTTACATATCCCCAACGTGAGTTTTAGTTACACCTGCTACGGTAATAAGTACCACATATCCAGCATACAAATGTAGGCTAGTGCCCGTTATCCCAGCGATGGCCATAGTCCCATAGACTGTGCTGGTTTCTCCTCGGAATTTATGCCAAAAATCTTTTCCAGTTAAAGTTAGATCGCTCCCAGTATCCAAATGTGCTCTTATATTTTCCCACATATTTTTATTTCTATGTAAGGACGAATGTGTCTTTAGACTGAAGTCTTACTATTTGAGGCTGTGAGCCCACGAAACCAACAAATAGCATGGCGACCTGTTTTGGAACAAACTGCACGTGATTGTTCTTGTTTAGGCCTAAATGAAAACCTCTGGCTATATGTCCAACTATGCTACATTACAAGCATACCTTCTTTCTGTTTTTAGTTGTCTAGAACCGAAGATGAAGAAAAATTATTCATCTCCCTCCCCTGGCGATTCTGACCATTGTGTGCACCCCTGTCATTTTGCTCACATGAGCTTCTGTAGGCAACTGTCCCCACTCTCCAACGTTGTGAAGAAGTTCTAAAAAGCGTTTTAATTAAATGCTACATAGCTCACAGTTGATGTCAGAAGCCTAACATTTCTGACCTCACACATGATAACCTGAGGGGGGGGGGATTGAGGCTTATGGCGCGTCGATAGCTAGCTTATTAGCGCCAACCTCAGTCACAGTGCAGTGGTCCGGGTTGGCACTGCACCACACATCTACATAATAATTCTGGATCCTGACGGAGCTGATAAGAAAAAAGGCATTAAGGCCGGACAATCACGTTAATTGCTTGTTATTGTTTTCGTACGCGTGCAATTTCTTTGCTATGGTGCCTAACAATTCCTGGTGCACATGCTCTGGATTAAAAACTATCATCCAAACCGTTGATTGTTGATGGGTAAAATGAAAGAATCCATATTTCAGCTAAATGCGTATAGTGGTAAATCATACTTAGCTGCGTTGTTAATTTCAAGGCCAGTAGGCCTCGAAATGGCCAGCAGGCCTCGAAATTGGCAGCTGGAACCGATGCTATGGGTTATTTAATTCGTAGGTGAAGGCTTTCAGAGCTGAGCTGAATTGTTTCAAAGTGGACAACAACAATCACTGCTGAGCACACCGCTGAGCATTGCTGTCTTGCAATATAGTCGTCAACAATCAAACTCAAACCTCTGTAAGTGAAAAAAAACAATAATAAGCCATTGTTAGGCCACCATAGGCCGCCGATTTACTTCCTTCTTCTCCCAGAAAAGAAAAATGCAAATGCATCCGTGCTTATTTAATTCGCAGATGAAGGCTTTCACAGCTGAGCTCCGGGAAAACAGGTCCCGGCTGTGTTGTGCCCGGGAACGATGCTTTAGAATGCCAATTTTTAAAACGGTGCATCCAGTGATTTAAGCCATAGGATGTGCTGATTGAGTGATCGAAGCGAACGAAAATCTGCGTTTGTCAGCCAGTGTACGCAAAAATTGGATTCAAGAAACTTAATTCCGTGAAAGCGTTACTTAGCCAGTGTTCACGAAAATGGGAGTGGGAATGAGGAAGAAACATCCAGAATATAGGAAATGGTGTATCCAACACCAGCCGTGCCAAAGCACCCGTGCTAAAGGTTTCAACTTTGTTCTACGAAAGCTTATTTATTTACTTCCCACAGAAAAATTGCTTCATGCAAAGAGGGTTCAGCATGCACATTCTTTAAACGGTGCACCCAGGGATTTCGTGACCAGCCCCGTGCGTAGCACGGGCTTCCTCTAGTTACTGATGTATTATAAAAACCCCAAGTCTAAATCTTGTCATACATTTGTACCTCCTGCAAAAATTGAAACACTCCGGACAGGAGGACAGACTTATCGCCTAATTGACGCGCAATATCTCGCGGAACATGGAAACGGCGACGAACACCATCAAGACGGTGACAATCAACTAGCAAGTGCCGGACTGTAAGTGGTCGTCGACACCAATGCCATTCAGGAGGGTCAACCCTCCACAAAAGGAAACAGTGGGTAAGTCAGGTGTCACCAATTATAACCCGAGGGTATGGAAATTGTAGACAAATCAATATCTCGAAGCTTTATCAGTGTGCAAGCGAACAAATTTCAACCACAGTGCATTTATGACAGTTTCAATATTGACTTTAGTTAGCCTCATATACTGAAGTCATTAAAAAAACTATTACTAGTAACAAAAAAGATCTAATTGTATGCTAGCTGTACAGATTGTGCTAGTAATATACTTAGACTAGAAAACAGGCGTTGGGCCTATTGTAGGCGTAGCGAACAGATCATCATTTCAAACTTACATTTAGTTTTTATTTTAATGACGATACCACATTTGTTAATGCCCCTTAAAAATCTGGGTGCAATACTTAATGGGCTAAGTTGGGCTGTTTGCCTCTTGGTGTGACGTACTGCTGCTCTTTGCTGGCCTTTTTTTTAATATAGGCCTATGCTATGTGTCAAATTTGCTCCAGCATTTAGTTTTTGTTTACTTATTTGTAACCTCTTTTCACAGCCAACACTAAAGATTTGGGGCCATCCCCGCGTGTAAAAATAAAACAGCACGTTTGGACACCGCTGTTTGAGCTGCCGCTGGCAATAATTCTTACATTGTTTACAGGAACTGCTGTGAAAAATGTAGTCCGCATATTAAAATATTAATAATAAGGCATTTAACTGCAAGCCAAACAATCATCAGTACGATAGTTTTTAAAAATAGTCAGAAGATTTAAAAGATTCACAATACTGCTTTGGTATAAGACTTGACACCGCCAGCAACGAAAATGTTGAGCCACACACCTGTATCATGCACTGCAACAGTGATCTCTATTATATAATCGAGTCGGTCAATACAACAACGTCCCAACTCCTAGAATGTTGAATTCGAGAAAAAGTGGAAAAAATGCCTGGATCCATTAATACCTGTTTTTGCTTAACTTGTTGGCTATCCGCTTAAAATAAATATAAATACTAACCAAAGGCCACTTAATATGATTTTGTGGACGTACGGGGAGTGTTTAAAACAATAACAACGGTCTTGGAGTTGGCAGGTTGTTGGATTGACTCTTACAGAACAATGAAAATATGTAGAATACCTACAAGAAAAATGAAACACAATCACTGTATAAGCACAAGAATATTTTATTCTTAGTCTTCTTGTTCTATGAATGAGGCATACGTTGTTGTACGGCAATATTTTTTGATAAGACATACATTGTTGTTAGGCTTAATGCACTGACATGTAACAAACTGCTGAACTATAACCACAACGGTGTTTACTCATAATCATAGTCCGATTCACTCTGTGAATCGCCATTAGTCGTGTTTAGGCCATTGATGAATGCAATAGTAGCTGGTTTTAAAAACTTTTCGAGTTTCTTCAAGTCTGCTAGTTTGGCTGCCTTAATACCACGCGGTCGTCTTAGTAAGCGCTGGTTATGATCTGGCAAGCTTGGAGTTTGGTTCGGCTTTAGGATTGGAAAACGAGAAGAATGCTGATCATTACTGACCACATTTTTAGAGACCTCTACTTCGTACTTATGTGTGCTGGAGAATGAAAATACCTTATACAATGCCACTTTGTACTCTTCTTTTTGCTTCGTACATGACTTTTTGAAGAAGTTTCCGAAGTAAGCTTTACACGAAAGGAAGTCGGTATGGCGAAGTTACACAACCTAAAAGTGTTCCTTAATCAAATCTATCCATTCATCATACAACTCCACATTCTCTTGCTTTCGTTGTACTTGCTCAATAACGCCGAAATGCCGGTCACATGGGAGGTAACTGTGCCCCCGAATTGGCAATCGGTGAACTATGGAAGTGAATCTACCTGAATGGACAAGTGTAAACAAACACCGAACAACAGTATGGTTGTGATTTTGTCCTCTGCATCCGTCAGAAAACATCCTTGCTCAATGTATGATTTATGTAATGCATTATGCAAGTTAATACAGATTCGACGGCCCAACCGCCTTCATTTTCGGGCCATACATACATAGTTGACTTCCAGGTGTTTCCACTCGTGATACAGAAGCAATACATCCACATTTGCCTACAGTAGAAAATCTCACCGACACTGAGATGAGGAAAAGGCACATTTTGTTTAAAATCAAAAAATAACGCATCAGTGTCGTCGTTAGTGTGTGCTATTTTCTGGGCTTCGTCAGTCTTTTTATAAAAAACTTTAGCTTTACGCTTGTGGGGTGTTTTTTCGGTTACCATGCGTTGTCGCAACGGAGTGTTTTTTCGGTAGATATTTTAGTTTCGTATTCGGCGCATTTCCCACATGTATCAGATGCAGGTCTACCGAACCTGAGGTTGAAATTTTCGACAAAATACCGTCTGTAATACTCACAGCTTAAGGGTATTACATTAGGCACCTTTTTACTTCCTTTCTTTGGTAACTGAGGGTAGTACTTTTCCAGAAATAGTGTGTACATTTTACGGACAGTCAATGCACTTTAAAGGTAGTACTTTTTCTTTCCAGTTTTTCCATAGTGGCACACATGTCGTGGAAATGAACGGATGTGTTCGTCTACCTACGCCTTACCTCCTCTTTAACAGCATTTGGATGATTATTGTGAGTGCCACGTCCATCTTTTGGCACTAGACCTTCAGCTGCTGGCTTTACACCGCTTCACCCTTCCAACAGCAATACCATGTGAACTGGAGAATCCTTCTCTGCAAACAACATGGCCCGTTCCCATAATCTTCACCTACAAACACAAAATAATATTTTGGTAAAGGGATAATATTTTTCTGTCTGGTAAAGGAGTGTCAAATAAATATGGCTCTATTATGGGCCGAATTTTGTCACTCCCTTTCCCAGTCGTGTTTTTTACTCAAAAAAGGCTGGTAATGTTCAAAATATTATTTTATTTAGCCTCTTCAGCTTCACGCATATTTAGCCTATAGGAAGTGTTCACAAATCAGGTAATATTTTTTTTTTAGCAAATTGGACCCCATTATCTAAAAATGTGAAACATTGGCATCCCCCTCCCTTCCACCCCCAACTGTTCACATATTTGCTGGATGAATTCGTTTTTATAAGCTGCACTTAGAATCTAAGGGTGCAATGATCAGTGATTTTCATATAAAAGAAAGTTGTGAAACGAAGTTAGAAAAATAGTTTGGCTAAAAGAATAATGCGAAAAAATTGGTCAAAAATAATTTAGCGAAAATTTGTGTGTTACATAACAACTCTTCATACTGCCCATCATAACACGTTTGTTCAACCCTCCCACCCCTCCACACATTACGTAATCTGCTTCCATATTATAATAAATAAAAACGTTGCATAATACTACAAAAGAAAACAATATGTTGGGACGAAATCAATACTGTGTAAACTTTAATGTACTCGGCCTACCTTGTAATGATACTGGTTTGCTCTTTCCTTTGTGGAATCTGGTTTAGACGGCCTATGACGTTTTACTGGCGTCACAGTAATCAGCGATAGCAAGTACGAGTCTTGGTGTTCTGGCATTTCATTTCATAAAAAAACTCCAGAATACGTGATTTTGCTTCATCGGATAATGTATCTAAGCCCTCATGACGGCACCTGTAATACAAATTCGAAACATTTACTTCGAATAAGGTCCTGTAGCCTTAAGTTTTACCGTAAGCATTTCGACTACAATGTACGCGAACACTAACCTGCATGCGGTGCCCGTCTTTCGTGCAGGCATATTTGCTCCACGATAACTTTTGTATTCCTTCCCTTCTGCTCTCTGTTGTTTCCGTATGTTTTGTTTTCATTCCTTTTCCTTTCTTTTCCTTTTTTTACATCTTGCAATATCATCTTGCTCAGCGGCAGTCCTGTTTTCGTTGGCATCCATGTTTGATAATAAACATTGACGCCAGGTCGCCATCAGTTGAGTCAATACAACAACGTCCCAACTCCAGGAGTGGGGATGTTGTTACGTTGGACACTTAATAATGCATGCCTTTCCTAGGCAGTTGAAATGGAGTTGGAATGTTTTTGCCTTGTATACCGCTGCATAGATGCTTCAGGACACCTAAAACGCTTTGAGCTGTATTTTTTGGAGTTACGACGTTGTTGTATTGACCGACTCATATCTAAAAGAAATCACCATCGCAATTTAGGTTAAAAATGTGTTAGCTTTTAGACCTAGTTTTAGCGTTTAGGCCTAATATTTAACTCCGATTAAATTTCGTCAGTAGCAGCTTACAACAGCGGTTCGAGATTAGCCCTAACCCTTCATCGATGCAACACGGTTTTGGGTATCGAGGCTTCACGTTACCGTGGGAACCAGGAATCCATAAACTGAGAGAGGCAGGCATATTATTGCTTTCGTGTGTAACAGTCCAACAAATAATGCAGTCGACACCAAGTAAAAATGTAGAGTACTGAAGTATAGTTGGGTACTGACTAGCCTACGTTAACTCTCCGGCATTCTCGGGAGCTACCGAGGTTTGGACACAACAATTCTGGTGGACGGGTGGCGACGTATCCTTGCCATGGCACACACAAGTACGCGTTACTATCTTTCACCTAGTTCGCCCTTACTGTCTAACTAATCATCGGGAAAAGATCCCTAGCTCAAGCTATCCATCTCTTTTATAGGTGAGGTCCTCCCGTGTGTCGTATTATTGCACCAGGCTGAGACACACGCGAGGAACCACCCAGAAAAGAAGTATGTTTAAAATACATATTCATCATGAAATAGATGAGTGTGTGCCGTGTAACCTTGTGCAATACAGGTGCAACTTTACGCTACCTGTTCTGGTCTTAAGGACCGCCAAATAGTGATGGAGGCCTAGAGGGGTCAAATATAGGCCTATACCGTCACATACCCCACCCAAAATTTAGACTGCCAAGGAATGAATTTGATAAATTTGGCTAACCTTAAAATAGACAAAAGACATAACGAAAAAAAAATCGAAAGGATGCCTTACCCAATTACGTAAAATTAAACCAAAATCGTTAAACAACAACTTGGCATAAAAATTAAAGATAGAAGGTAAACTAAAAGAAATCCCGATCCCAATTAAAATTAAAAAAAAAATTGGAAGAAACCGGCCACCAAAAAGGCTGAATCCAAAACCCATACCCGCTCGCGCTGGGCAAACGCAGGCTAGCGGTTTATTTTGTCCATCTAAGGCCAGATGCCCACTTCTGAGCAACTGGGAGGTTAAAATGTATACAAATGACAAAAAGCAAAAAGCATATGCCCCTATGGGTCTGCCAACAGAGTGTCACAATGTTAGTCGGAGGGTGAACAATACAGGGGGCCTATCAGATGCCTAGGTCGCCATAGGGCGGCTTGCTCCCCGAAAGTAAACATATAGTGCATACGCATGAAAATAAAAAATAATTAAAAAAAAGTGGAGGTCCGAGCAACCCTAAACTAACGAGCATCAACAGCGTGGTGCGGATGGCAACAGGGCCATCTCAGCACAGATAGTAGTAGAAACGATCAGATACAACCTGCTTGTGGCAAAGTCCCTTTAAGGTTCATCCATGGCGGCGGGGGGCTGAGGGACGTCATCGATGCATAATTCCAAACGCATGCCCTCGACTGCATCGCGGAGGAATCAAAACCGGGGCTGTTTGGCTGAGTGGCTACGTCCGGCGAATCAGGCCTATTTCCGGGCAGATCAGACGGCAGGGTGGCATGAACCGGCAATCCGGCCACTGAATCCGGGGAAAACAACATTAAGTCACTTGGTGAACGAGGGAAGTACGGCACATTATCGCGGCGTGTAAGGAACCCACTCGGCGACGATAGGCTCGCCGATGAGACCGGCGACACAGCTTCGAGGGTCCAGAAGTCCGGGAAGAGGTCGTCGCCGTCGGGGGAGTGAGCAGGCAGTGGAGATGCAGGCTGGTAGGGACCCTCATCATCCGACACATCATCAATATCGGGGCGATACGGCACGTAGGGCGATGAAGAAGGCCGCGGCGGCCAGTACGGGTCGCTATTGAGCTGACGCGGCAAACCATCTCATGCCGAGTCAATCGTGATGCGCAGGATGTCCGCAGGGGGCACCGGTGCGAGTTCATCTCCGGTTGACGCAGGGATATCAATAGAGCGTGTCGCTGTTGCGGATGAACAGGCATTAGCGGGAGTGACCATCTCGGTCCCTCCGCTGGCACATACAACGCTTCGCCTGTGTTGTATAGCATCAACCCGGAAAGCGAGACAAGGCTCGATTCGGTCTGAAAATCGATGTCGCACACTCGGTGAAGTAACCCACAAATGTTGAAAACACACATCACACAAAAAAGCGTCGGTCGGTAATTGAGACGGTGGTTCCGCGTCCTGGCGGGGTGCATTAACACGTCCTGACGTCCGGCGTGGTCGTCTCCGTGTTGGCGGAACTGTTGCGACTTGATTCAGGTGCAAGGAAGTCATGCGCTCCAGGCGGGTGTTGAACTGGCGACCGTCCGAACTAACGGGCGGGGTCTGGGAGCGTCCAACCACTGTAGAACGATTCAGCGACATCACGTTTCCGCTTGACGTGAGGTGGACACGTCGGATAATGGGCGGAGCCACGTCAAAAGAAACTGTACGTAATATGGCCCTATCTTGAGCTTAGCGGAGGCGAGCCGCAGCAACGCGTGTCCTATTAGAAAGATCGCACTGGTGCACTGAGTACCTGCTTGCTCTGGGTCATCGGATGGGCATCGTAAAGAAAAAAACAGTGTACACAAAAAAATACATATATAGTTGCAGTAACGTTAAAAGCTTAATGTACTTGCATAAAGGCTGTAGTAGAACGGGCGGCTGTCCGGTAAGCCGATCTTAGACGGTAGGAAGCGAAATTGAAGATGGTCGTGACTTCGGTCGGGACGTGCGGCGGCAGCCTAGCGATAATCAGACGGTTGCACTATCCGTAGGCGGGCACGAAGTACACAAAGTTCGGTGACGACACAACACGTAATGCAAGCTGATAGCGGGGTATCCTGACGTAGGGTCAGGCGGAGAATAGAACTAACTATCCGCTCGGGCTCATAGCTTATGGCGATGCAAAACGTTGGCCTCAAAGAAGCTTAAAAACAAGAAATACATGTAAACAGTAGTTAGGTACCACGAACTGTAGTTATGAGGGGTAGCTAAGCGGCTGTCTAACTGAAGCAATGAACTCTAATTCCTAGAGGTAATTCAGTACGATTAGCACATCAAAATTCTAGGTGTTGGGCGTTCCAGGATGTCGACGTTGAAAACGTGTGACGTGGCACGTCCCAGAAATGATGCTTACCCCCACATCAGGGTGGCTAATACCAGAATATCCGCATGGCTAACAACCACAGTACAGGAATGAAACGGTTAATCTAAACACTGAACATTTACAAGTACACAACATAAACATAAAATTGAGCCACAAACGGCTCTGTCACTGAAAGCTAAATACATAAAGCGCAGAAATACATAAAGAAATGAATCAACTATCTGCTTAGCTAAAACATATAAAATACCAAAAGTAAGTGATAGGGTAAGGGGGTGTTGCCGAAAAACTATTAAGAAAAGAAGAGGAAAGCGAGGTTGGGCGTAGTAGGGTGGGAGAGTAAATCATGGGGAACTATACAGACTTAAGGGTACTGTAGAATGCTGCACATACATAAACCAGGTCCGAAATCCTTTCGGAAAAAAAAACTAGTTGCCAAAATACGCGTACAGGGGGGCGGGGGACTAAATGAAGCAGGGGAGGTTCATATAGAGGTCAGATCTGTTGTAAAACGCAACAATAAAATGCAATAGTAAAATCGATCGACATTAATCAACTCACGATAGTACAAAATAATAATAAAAAAAAATGGAGGGCAGTGTTGGCGATGCACAACATCGGGAACAGACTGAAACAATCTATAGTCGAAACAAGATATACTATGATACTAATTAACGTGACCTTACTATAAGAAATCTAATAGGGGAGAAGAGATGGAGGGGGGGGGGAAGGAGGCAGGGCATATAGCGGGATAGTCGAGGGCTATCTAGGACTGATATAGTGCGAGGGGGGTATCGTTCTAACTCCTCGCATGTCAGTCCGTCCTCAGCTATTGGTGTGCACCCCGACAGCCAAGAACAATAAGGACATCAGGGGGGGTGGATACGAGGGAGATCATTAAAAACAACAACCAACCCCGCCCGGGCGGGGGGCTAGAGAAATCGATTTATTACTAAATTTATTACTGTAAAAGGAAAAGCAATTAAGTTAGCTGAAAATAAGTTATTTAGCCTAAGTTGGCATTCAATAATTGTACTTTATGTTTAGTTAGGCTAACCACTTGCAGCGCTGTAAAATTAAAATATTAAGTGTTTTGGGTCGTAAAAAGCCTGGTGGCCTTGTTAATTTTGGAATGAAAATGCCTGAGAACCATACATATTTCTTTTCAAGGCCTTAGTGCCAACTTTTTTCTTATAAAATGTACATTTCACGTTTTAGTTAGGCTAAAACATTTTAGAAAAATTACAGTTTACCACAAACACTGGACCATTTAATGTCCACTTGATTTTCGGTGAAAATATGGTCGTTTACCATCATCAGGAGCTAAACTACATCAACAAAAACGGTCACATTACGGTTCAAGAGGGCATTGGTCCAGTGTTTGTGGTCAAGTGTAATTTTTCTAAAATGTTTTCGACGAAGTGCCACAGTAATTGTCGCTTGCTGGTTTTTCCGCTTTAGTTAGGCTATACTAAAATCACAGCTACTTGTGTGCATTTGGAAACAAAAGCACTTTATATGTTCAGCCATCTTGTTACGCAACCATAGGCCGAAGAGGTGCAGTCATTCGTTGCTCAGTCGCTTACACAACACAGGATTTCCAACAAAACGCATATTTTTTTAAGGAGTAGGCGGCGGTTAAGAAAACCGATCGAAACCGACCCATCCCTTAGAGCCAAACAAAGAATATGGGATAAAGAATCGGTATTAAGAAAAATCTGCAGATATCTTCATTTAGGGACAGGCACAAATGTGCCCTGCCAGGCTATGCATTAGAAGGGAGGGGTGCAAGGACAACATTTTGGGGGCAAACTGACTCCCAAGCCTAACCAAACAATAGTGAATTGTGTCCTCTTAGTCCGCAAGGCTTGAATTCTGCACCACCCCTAACTGCGGCACTGATTAAAACTGGTCTATCAGGCAGAGAAGCCCCCTCCAGTTGTCAGTGTCCACCTAGATAAGTCTGGGCATTTTGTAAACTACTCTCTTGGTTGTAATACAGAGATTTTATAACCAATTTGCTTTTGCTGCAACAAGCCAAGCTACACAGCAAACTTACGATGGAAAAAAAATAGTCGGTGCAGGAACTTTTAAGGCATAGAGGTGGTGCCTGATAAACAGATCTTTTTTTCAGTGACACCTTTGTGTGGTAGATGAAGGGCACCCGGAATAGTGTACTTAAGGATTTTCAAATGGAAAGGATACCCGTTTGTAATTCTGACAAAATCCATTTTTCTAGACATGTGCAGGAGCTCCAATTTACTAAAGAATGGGGTTCTGTGGCCTAATAGTGGGAGTAACACCTATACGGCAACATTTTACAAAAGGACCACATAGAAAAAAACTTTTTTCTATTTGAAAATCCTGAAATAAAACTACTGGGCTGTCC